>JAVSCE010000844.1:0-48452 GCA_032199065.1 Smutsia gigantea | reverse complement strand
TGAACTCCCTCTGGAAAACTCAATACAGTCATTCTAGAGGTTATTATGAAATAGGACAAAAGACTCAGGAAATCCCTACTTCCCCACCCAAAAAACACACAACAATCTCATTTCAGGAAGGCTGCTTCCTCTTCCCAAATCCATGCAACTGGCTACAATAAGATAACAGAAAAAGAAAACATCCTGTTGGTGTTTGGGCTCTGGATCAAGCATGGGAAGAAGGTAGAGCTCAGTGAAGAGAAGAAACGTTGCAAATCCAACAGAAACGGGGCAGTTTGCACTGACTTTCACAGAATATGCAGATGGGGTGATTCTCCTGTCACTCTATACTCTATGGAAAAAATTCTGCTTCTGATGTTTAAAACTGGCTTATTAGTTCTGCAATGGTTATCACTGTTTTTTCTCTTGCGTGGCCTGGTTAGACCATTTTCCACTTCATTCTGCTATTTCATGTTACCACATATTCCAGTCCTGGGTTCGTCCTATTTATGTTTGAGAGTGATTTAAATTGTTTTCTTTGGACCAGTCTTCTTCCAGAATAAATTCTTTATGCCTTTATGCCATATTTCTGTCATTTTTCCAAATAACTTTAACAAAGTACCGATGTCGATTTTTTTTTTGTCTTTGCTGATTAAATCACCTAGTCCAGAGGCAATTCTCTCTGGCCATCCAGTCCTACCAGAATGTATCATGGGCTCTCTTTGCCCCCACCCTTTTCCCTAGGCATTATTTGAATAGTGCCTCCAAGAATATGAGTTGGTTGTATGTTGGGATAATGTCTTTGCCCAGCCTTTCTTCTGCAACGTCTAGCCCCCAGCCCTAACCCTTGAGTAAAACATATTCATAGAGAGAGATAAAAACAAAGATGGCAAGAAGTTAACAACTGTTAAATCTAGGTAGAAGGTAGGTGAGAGATGAGTATATTATTCTTTCAACTTTTCAGTACGTTGGAAAATTTTCTTAATAAGAGAAGGGGGCAGGGAAAGAATGAACATTACCACTCTACGAGAAGCTGGCCATCCTTTCAGTGTGAGGAAGCTTATATTACTCTAGCTTGAATTTCAGAGTTCTTTAAAGGATAAAAGGTGGGGCAGTGGTGGAGAGAGACCCCCTACCACAACAACAAAAACAGGAAGTTCAAGGTAACCCATAATAAGAGCATCTGAGGGAAAACAACCTGGAAAACTCTGTCGCTACATGATTGCCTCCTCTCTTAAAGTCCTGACACTTTTACTCAAAACATGAAGAGGTCTGTAGATGAAGTAGTTTTTAAGGGACCTGCCTCACGGGAGTCTATGGTTGAAAGCCTATTATAGACTGAAATTACCATGGAGCAGAGGGTCTTGCTCAGCTCCAGGGTTTTATTTTCCTAGCAACTAGGACCAACGGTGTTGATGCCCAGAGACTGGGAGAGGGCCTCTCCCCTTCCTGTCTTGGCGAAACCAATCCTCAAGAAGAGGGGTGAAAAACTGACAGAAGAGGGTCAGCGAGGCCGGCCTCACCCTGTCATTCCCAGGATGGGAGCTCTGAAAGCCACAAGCTTCAAAGTTCTTCCTTTTTCCCTTCAGCTGCCAAACAGAGGCAGCTCTGTTCCTACTGGCATGACAGGAAGTTCACGAGGCTCAGCCATGACTGGATTGGAATCAACTGGAAAGTTCTGAGCTACATCTACGCACAGGAGATGCGGCCTTTCCACCCTCACTATTGCAATACTGGCTCGTGGCTTAAACCTGTCACTGGGAATGCATGCTGGCATGGAATATGAAAATACCGTCTGTCCCGATGGCCAATGTGATTTACCCAACAGAATAGTACAGTCTGACTTCCAGCTCTGGCTGAGAGTCTGGACTAGATGACTCTAAGATTCTTCCCAGAGCCAAGATTCTACAGTGTGGTGGCATTTTGACACAGCACAAAACCCAAAACCTCAGAGCTTTGCCTTTTGATTGACTACAACCATTTCCTCCTCAAAACCATCCTGAACAATGATGTTCACACAGGCAAGGACTGACTTTAAGACTCCGGGAAACACTACAGAGAGAAAAACTTAAAAGTTTCTAACTGCCAAGCTTCCAGCCTGAAGCGCAGACTCATTCCTAAACAAAGACTCTATCCCATCAATGTCGGCCTCCCACGGGGGTGAATCAGGCCCTCCTCTCGCCAACACCCTGTCCTCTGATGTGCCAGCTCCCACAGCTTGTCACTGATAAGTGCCCCAGCCCCGACCTTCAGCATGTCCGCCCACTGCCTCACAGCCACCCCTCCTTACACAGTCCACAGGCACCCAAAACACGGTCCCACAAAAGCGCACCTTCCCCCGCTGCTGCCTGTCCATCCCCAGTGGATAGACCACCACTCTTGCCACCACTCCCTCCACCTCCAGCCTGGACACCACAGTGGCTTCCTCACGGAGGCCTCTGCCAACGGCCCCACTCCCTCCACCCCTTCTCCACGCAACAACAAGCGTCCTTTCTAAGTTAAATTCTAACCATGTCTCTCCCCAACTCCAAACCTTCAGTGGTATTCCACTGCTCTTGGAATAAAGATGAACGGGAAAGGCCAGTGCACCTCTCCAACTTCTCTGCGTGCTCCTGTGCCCCTCCACTCCAGGCACATTGAACAGCTCTCGTTTTCTTGCTGGACATTCACCTCCCTGACTTAACCCTAGGCCCCAACACCATCCTTCTCCTGGCCAACTCCATCTCATTCTCCAGGCCTTGCTGGGGTCCTTGCTCAGTGGGGTCCCTGCCATGCACTCCAATAGCCTCACACCACAGCGCCCCTATCAGGACACTTTCTGATGCACTACCGCAACCTGTCTGATTCCCCTTCGGCCCACGTCTACTCCTGCACCATCTTATCTGCCGCCCTGAGCACAACTTCTGGCATACACGAGAGACTGCAGACATATTAGTTGAATGAATAAAAACGCTTGACCTGGACACTGATTGCAATGGGGTGGGTGGGGACTGATAATATGGGTGAATGTTGAAACCACAATGTTGCTCATGTGAAACCTTCATAAGATTGTGTATCAATGATACCTTAATTAAAAAAAAAATAAATAAATATAAAAATAAATAAAAACGCTTGTCCCAGAACCCTCCGAGGCACGCTGAAAGGGAAACAAGCTGGGCTATAAGGTCCTGGGTTTCTCTGACATCTCTGAAGCACTCCAAACAATGAGTGGCTGCTAGAAACTCTGATTCAGATCGTATCTTTACAGCTAGGCTCCAGTGATTTTTTTTTTAATTTGTCTGTTTTTCTCTACTTTTCTCCAATGCTCTCTAGTTTTTTTGTTTCCAAGAACAAAATCGGCTTTCTTGGTGTGATAAATACTTAATATCTCATTCACTTCCTACAAGGTCACTTCTTAAGCCAAATAATTAGTATAGACATTTAAAGTGAAATATCAGTGGCATACAAGGAACAGAAAGAAAGGAATATTGGAAATCGGCTTTGGAAGAGCTTGCAATTTGAGCCATCAGTAGTCACTTTTGCTTCAGAATCCCGGAGACATATGTTAAAACCAGATTAGTGCATATCAGAAGCAAATTGTTTTGTTTTTAACTAATGCAAACTGTCCCAAAGGGTATCAAATGGACAACAGCTGGCTGTTGTCTAGTGATTATAAGATTAGGTGTCTATCAAAAGTAGGAGTAATTCATTTCCTTGACTCTTCCACTGACTTATGCAGTAACCTTGAGCAGGTAATCTCTACAATTTTATCTGTAAAGTTATATTTTATCTGTAAAAAACAACCCTTATAATGACTCTTTACTGTTTTCCAAGCAATTTTTAAAATATTATTTAATGTGAGCTTTAAAAGAATTTTGTGATGCTGGGGATTTTCTAACCGGGTGTTACAACTGGGATTGTCAGCTGTGTGTTCTAACTTCTAGTCTAGAACTTTTTCCATTACCAAAAAGTTTCTCACGGATTTAAAAACATTTTTTAATTACTAAAAATGTGTGTGTGTGGGGGAGTAAGTATAACTCATAATTGCTGAAATTAAAATGAAATGTTGGATACCTCATCCTAAGTTTAGCTCTAGCAACAGCCCTGCAAAGAAGCAACTAATTGAAGCAATCAAATAAGGAGACAGAGTTGGGGGTTCTCCAAGCTCTTGTCCTACAGGCAAGCCACAGGCCTGGGGTTCAAAATGTATAGCTGTTGAGTTGCCAGGGATAATGATAAAATTTGGCCTTCCTGCTCCACCAAAGAAAAGACAGTTCATTAGCTGCCAAATTACCTGTTAACTTAAGAAGTGTTGTATGCCAAAAAGGCCAGAGATAAATCTTCTGGTGCATTCAATAAGCCCTTTCTGGATTCTGTGGCAGATGTATGCTCTCTTACATCTGATGGGTAACATGTGGATGATACCTGAGTCCCAAACCATCTCTTACAGAAAATTTGCCCCAATTTAAACTACTTGTTACTCATGATAAAGTGACTGTGTAGTTTGAAACAAGAGATGACTATATTTAGAAATAAACAGCAAGAATACTGCACATTAGACACTACAGGGCAGTGAGGAGGGGACCTGGGGGATTCAACCAAAGTTGTACTCAGATGAAAACTCATATCCTTCAATGCTTTTATTAGAAAAAAAAAATTAACCAAGCATTTGCTTCAAGAAATTAGAATAAAACACACATGAACACAACATAGAAGAAATTGATTTTTTAAAGACAATTGAAATAGACAAGTCTCTAGCAAGTATGTCCATGAAAATAATAACACAAACACAGTAGAATGAGAGGGGACCACAACTACTGATGCAGAAGATTATTTTTTAAATTACATAAATTTAATTTAACATCAATAAATTTGAAATTGTTAAGTTGAAAGGCCTATTTTATGAGGAAATACAAATTGTCTAAATTGACTCGAAGAAACAGGCAGCCTGAATAAACAAGTTAAATCTGTCAAATAGTTATCCTCCCTGCAAAGAGCAAGATATTTCGAAGTTTTATGGATAAATCATTTCCAACATCCAAGGAAGGGAATTTCTATGTTATTTCATCTATTCTAGAACATACGAAAAGATGGGAAGCTTCCCATTTCATTTAATGAGAGAGTTCTGATGCAGAAGATCTGAAAAAGATTTAAAAGAGAGGGAGTAAAAATACGTACATACAAATAAAACAGTGTTTGATGGTTCATTCCAAATACTTGAGTGACCACTGTGTACGAGTGACATTTTAGGTGCTAAGGATACAGCAGTGAACAGAACAAAGTCCATGCTGTCAGGGAGCTTACATTTGGCTGGTGGAGACAAGGATAAACAAAGAAATAAAGCAGTAAGTAAGGAATGTCAGGCAGTGCTAATTCAGCATAGTAATAAGGAGGATAAGAAATTCTGGGGGAAAATTTCCATTTTATATAAAGTCAGAGAAGACCTCACGGGTAAGTAGGCATTTGACCAGAGACCTAACAGATCAAGGGAACAAGCATGCAGTTATCTGAAGGAAGAATATTTCAGACATAAGGAACAACACATGCAAAGGAACATACTTGGAAAGATCAAAGGACAGTGAGACAGCTCCAATATTAATGAATATACATGTAAAAAAAAAAGTAGATTTAACAATACAGAAAAAGAATACATGGTAACAAAGCAAAGTTCACTTCAGAAATGCAGTGATTGTCCAATATTAGATTTAATTATATTACATTACTAGATAAAATAAGAAAAAACTATATATTCACTTTGAGAGAAACTGAAAAAGTAGTAATCCTGTTTTTAAAAACAAAACAAAAGCTCCTAGTAAACTGGAACTAAGAGGAAGTAGTTTAAGTATCACTACCTTAGGGAGGCTTCCCTAATCTCCCAGTCTCGCCAGGCTTTCTATTATATGCGCTCATAGAGCCCTGGTACCATTCGTTCATAATTCTTCATAATTTACAGTTGTAACTGATTATTTTACACTGACTGTAAGACTCTAACACCAGGATCCTTTAAAAAAGGAAGGAGTTAAAAAAACATGATACTAATAATACAATTAAGAAATGGGCAGAGGACATGAATAGACACTTCTCCAAAGAAGAAATTCAGATGGCCAACAGGCACATGAAAAGATGCTCCACATCGCTAATCATCAGAGAAATGCAGATTAAAACCACAATGAGATATCACCTCACACCAGTGAGGATGGCCAACATCCAAAACACAAACAACAACAAATGTTGGCGAGGATGTGGAGAAAAGGGAACCCTCCTACACTGCTGGTGGGAATGCAAATTAATTCAACCATTGTGGAAAGCAGTATGGAGGTTCCTCAAAAAACTCAAAATAGAAATACCATTTGACCCAGGAATTCCACTCCTAGGAATTTACCCTAAGAATGCAGCAGCCCAGTTTGAAAAAGACAGATGCACCCCTATGTTTATTGCAGCACTATTTACAATAGCCAAGAAATGGAAGCAACCTAAGTGTCCATCAGTAGATGAATGGATAAAGAAGATGTGGTACATATACACAATGGAATATTATTCAGCCATAAGAAGAAAACAAATCCTACCATTTGCAACAACATGGACGGAGCTAGAAGGTATTATGCTCAGTGAAATAAGCCAAGCGGAAAAAGACAAGTATCAAATGATTTCACTCATATGAGGAGCGTAAGAGCAAAGAAAAAAACTGAAAGAAAAAAACAGCAGCAGACTCACAGAACCCAAGAATGGACTAACAGTTACCAAAGGGAAAGGGACTGGGGAAGATGGGTGGGAAGGGAGGGATGAGAGGGGAAAAAGGGGCATTACGATTAGCAGATGTAATGTTGGGGGGGCACTGGGAGGGCTGTACAACTCAGAGAAGACAAGTAGTGATTCTATAGCATCTCACTACGCTGATGGACAGTGACTGTAATGGGGCAAGTGGGGGGGGGGGACCTGATGAAGTAGGGAGTTTAGTAACCATAATGTTGCACATGTAACTGTAGATTAATGATACCAAAAAAAAGATACTTTTAATTAATAAACTGGGAATGAAGATGCAATGGGGCCATTCCACAAGAATAATTTTTTAATTTGAAATGAGAATTGTCTAGAGAGTCATCAAATCACAATTATTACAAGAAAAGGTTGTTTTTATCAGAAGTACACAGAAAAAAGGATAGAAGGTAGAACATTAAAGAAACAGATTAACCTGTCAGATATAAGTACATATTTATCATTCATTGAAGCTTTCCACTTTTACGTTTAAAAGGAAAAGTAAACATAAGAGCTTCAAATGAAAACACCATGTAGATCAGAAATGTAAATTGAACAAACAAATTTAAAAATGGGCAAAGAATCTGTGTAGACAACTTTCCATAGAAGATATACAAATGGCCAATAAGCACATGAAAAAATGTTCAGCATCACTAGCCATCATGAAAATGCAAATCAAAACCACAATGCGATACCACTTCACACCCACAAGGATGGCCATAATAAAAAAGGTAACAAGTGTTGGCAAGGATGGCATGAAACCAGGACCCTTATACTCTGCTGGTGGGAATGTTAAAATAGTGCAGTCACTTTGGAAAACAAAAAGGTTGGCAGTTCCTCAAAAAGTTAAATAGAGAGTTACCATATGGCCAAGCAATTCTATTCCTAGGTACCTGCGCAAGAAAACTGAAAACATGTATTTAAAAAAAAAGGTAAAATAAAAATTAATGTAACATAGATTCTTCCAAGCCATGCATATGGGATCCCGCTCCATTCATTTACGCCTTCTTTCATTTCTCTCATCAGTGTTTTAGTAGCTTTCAGAACACAGATCTAGAACATATTCCGTAGGATTTATATCTAAATATTTGTGGTTTTTTGTTCTACTGTAAATGATACTATTTTAAATTCCAATTTCTAATTGTTTGTTGCTAGCATAGAGAAATACAGGATACTTTGTATCCTGCACCCTTGTTAAACCATATCCAATTCTCCTTATCATAGGGTTGCTCCCTTATTTGTGAAACTAAGAATTATGATTTTCACATTGCAATATAGCCAAGAACAAAAATATTAAAAGTAAATTTGACAAAATGCCAATTTTTCCCAAACTGATCTACAGGTTCAACACAATTCCAATCAAATCCCAGAAAGATTTTTAAAATAGAACTAGATAAGACACTGATGGACAGTGACTATAATGGGGTTGGTGGGGGGGACCTGATGAAGGGGGTAGGGGTAGTTTAATAACCATAATATTGCACATGTAATTGTAGAATAATGATACCAAAATAAAATTAAAAAAAAAAGAAATAGATAAGCTGATTCTATAACTTACATGGAAAAGCAAATGAACCAAGGGAACCAAAACAACTTTGAAAAAGAAGAACAAAGTTGGAGAACACTCACAATACCCAGTTTCCAGTCTTATTTTGAAGCTACAGTAATTGAGACAGAGTGGGCGTTGGTCAAAGAATACATGTAGATCAATGAAACCGAACAGGGAGTTGAGAAATGGACCCACCCATATTTATGGCCAACTGCTTTTCCACAAAGAACAAAGACAATTCAATGAAAAAAAGGATAGTCTTTTCAACAAATGGTGTTGGAACAACTGGACATTCACATAAAAAAAAAAATTTACACACACACACCAATGAACCTTAATCATAACTCAGAGGATACACAAAAATTAAATCAAAATGGATCAAAGACTAAACATAAGGCCTAAAACTATAAAGCTTCTAAAAGAAAACACAGAAAATAATATAAAACAGAAATCTTTAACTTGGGCTAGGTAAAAATTCTTAGGATACCAAAAGCACAATCCTTACATACCATGATGTATATGCCAAGAATGGTGCTAAATGCTATACATACACTATCTCATTTAATATTCATAGAACTGCACAAGGTTCTATTACCTATTTTATAGATGGAGAAATTGAGGCACAAAAAGGTTCCATTATTTACCAAAGTCACACAGCTAATAAGTAGCAGATCAGAATTTTACCCAAATAGTCTAATTCCAGAGCCCTTTCTCTGCATTGCTGTATACATAAAGATTCACTCAACATTTACTGAGTACCAAGCGCTAATTCATGCACCAAGGATAGACCTGAGAGTAAGACAAGGTGCTACTGTCCCCCAACAGAACTTCAGGTCTAGCTGGGTAAGAGCAACATGAAGTGCAATACACTGAGTATACCTCCCTTTGTCAGGAAGGTGTGATACAGAGAAAGCTTCTAGGATTGTCTATCGCTGTCGTTACAGTAGAGTCCCTGTATTCCCCCACAGTTCCTAGCAGGCTTTGAACAAACACTGGCTGAATGAACAGCTAAAGCTGACCCATCTCCTCTACATTTTTTGTGCTACTGTCACTCTGAAACTCAACTCAAGAAGATGTGACACAAGGCCAAGAACTACATTTATCTTTCTCTCCATCATATCCTTCGTTCATTCATTCAATAAATATTTACTGAGTGCCGACTATGAGTGAGCCACCAATCATGACATGGGACACAGTAGTGGATATGTCAGATAAATACCCTGCTCTTCTGGAAGCAGTATTCAGGTGGATGAAACAATCAATCAAAAAACAAAAACCAACCAACCAAAAAAAAAAAACACTTTATTTTCTTTGGTATATAGGAAATATTTCCACTTGTGCAACCTTACCTGATTTATTACATTGGAAGAAGATTACTGTAAATTCTGAACCCCAAATGAGCAAGTTTTTTAAAGTGCCCACTCTAACACCTGCCTCTAAAACAACTCAGGAAGATGTGACACGAGACCAAGAACTACATTTACAAGGTCGTTTCAGATCATTTTAAGTGCTATGAAGAAAATTAAATGAGCAAATATGAGTGACAGTGACTGTGAGGTTAATTTTGATTGGGAAGACCAGGCTGTGAAGGTGACATTTAAACTGGTGCATGCTGGTTAAAACATATCTTTACTTTTATTTATAGAGAAAAGAGAAAAAAGGAAAAGTTAGAAACCCTATCCAAAATTAGGAGCCAAAATTAACCTGTGTCATTGACAAAGAATTGCTGTAATATTTTTTTCCAAAATTTATACATAACTCAATTGTTACAGAAAAGATGCTATTCACCCATTCACCAGTTTTATGTAAAACTGGTGAGGTTTTAATTTCATGAACAGTGGCTTTGCTTCATTTTAGAGAAGAAATTCTGGCCATATTGCATATTGATTTTTTTTTAACCTTTATGTTTTTCTAAAAAAAAATAAAAAAGGCACGGGGAGGACCTCAGGAGTTACCTGTATGAACAAAGGTCCCGGTAAAAGGATGCAAAAACTTGATTTCTATAACACTGAAGGATTGTTTTAAAAGCACTGTATTCAAATATAACATTTGAAAGAATGTAACATAATATTCCATATTTCATCACCATTTATTTAAAAAGCGTATTCGAAGGAAATGGTATATATAAAATAATGAAGAAAATATTTTTCACTCATGTTGCAAGGAAATGGACACCAGGTTTTAAAAAATTAATTAACAATGATTTTGGCAACTCATTTAACTGCTCTGAGCCTCCTTTTCTTTCCCATGGGTAAAATGAGGGTGTTGACTTAAGAGGATCCCTATGGGTCCTTCCATCCCTAAACACCTTGGTTCTCCTTAGAAAATAGGCCGTATGTGATTCAGAACATTTACTGCAAGGGGGAAGGCAGGTGTTACAGTGGGCACTTTTTTAAAAACTTGCTCATTTGGGGTTCAGAATTTACAGCAATTTTCTTCCGATGTAATAAATCAGGTAAGGTTGCGCAAGTGGGAATATTTCCTACATATCAAAGAAAATAATGGGGAAGAAAAAAATAGTTACAATGCTCAAAAGGAACACTACACAGCCAAAACCATTTGGCAGCAAAGAGAGAGCTATAATAGGAAAGAAAGCGAGCACTATAATAGGAATCATTGGAAAGGAAACTGTAAATTCCACCATTTTTATATTTCCTTTTTTATTCTCTCCTACAGAGAAAAAAAAAGTCTTAATTTTCTCTTAATTCCAAAAGAGGCAGCAAAAGCCACAACAATCCCCACACATTTTTGTTAAAGAAATAGCCCAAATACCGAAGAGGCAGTATTTGTCTGCACAGAGCACCAATCTTTCTTAGAACTGAGGATGTTGTTTTCCAAATATTACCACCAAGAGTCCTCCCTCCCCTGCAGCCGACACTTAGCACCACCCATTGTTTTAAATCCATTTACGCTGAGCCTTTCGTCCAAACCCATAAACAACCATTTCCTCCCTGCAACAATGGTTTGAACTGCCCGAAATGTTCAGTCGAACCAGGGCTGAGAGCTGCAAACTGGGAGACTGCAGACTGCGCAGCGGGGCAATCACTCCTCCCGCAGCACCCTAAAGCTCTCCACAGCCCCGGGGTGATTTCAGACGGTTCAGGACCCTGATGAGACCCCGCCCTGAAAGCCCAGCCCCTGGAACGCGAGGAGGAAGGAGGCGGCCTCGGCCCCGCAGAGCCTAGCCTTTGGAGACCGGCTCGCGCTCTCCAGCGGCCGGGAATGCGCGGCGCGGGGAGCCGGTGCGCGCGGGGCCGCTCCCAGGTGGATCTCTGCGGCCGGGTGCCGAGTCTTGGGCGCCCCAGGAGGGAGGAGCAACCGGGAGGAGGCGCAAGCCGGGGTTTTGCTCGTCACGATTAACGAAGGAAAGTGGAAAAGAGGGAGGGACTGGAGACAAAAAAGGCACGGAATCAGAGGCTTAGGGAATAAAGGTGAGGAAGGGGAGCGGGGAAATGCAGGGAAGGTAACGGTAGCGAAAAACGGAGGGATATGGGCTGCAGGGGCCAAAGGCGAGGTGCAGGGGAGGGGGAGGAAGGGGGAGAGAAAAGGGTGTGAAAAGGGGAAGATGGGCTGAAGGAGAGAGATACAGCGATGGGGGCGCGAGGGGATGAGGTGAGGGAAGAGGAGGACGAGGTGCGGTGATTCAGGGAGGGGGGGATGGTGGGTGAGGAGGGGAGGCGTAGGGGGAGGAATGCGGGAAGGGAGTAGAGCGGCGGAAGAGGAAGAAGCGGGCGCGGGCTGCAGCAGCCGGAGGACTTCCCTCTGTGGAGAGGCGCCGGAATAAAGGGACCCTCCCGCTAGGAGCCCCGGCCGGGCGGGGCGAGCAGCCAGCGCGGAGGCCGGCCGCCGCGGGCAGGTAGGGCGCCCGGCTCCTCCCGGCCCGCTGCAGCCCCCGCCCGCGAGAGGACCCCGACTGCACTTACTTTCTCCCACTACTGCTTTGAGGCCAATGGGGGCCATCGCGCTGCTCGAGTCTCCCGGCCCCTAGTCTCCTCGCGCGACGCCTACCGACCCCGACGGCTGCCCGGGCTCGCACGCTCCACCGCTGCAGCCCGCCTCCCCGCCGCCGCGCTCAGGACCGACTTGGAGCCTGGAATCTGCGCGGGGCGCGGCGTGAGCCACAGTGAGGCTCCGACCGGCGGCGCGCGCGGAGGCGGGGCCTCGCACCAGCCGTTAGCGTCACCCGTGCGCCTCTGCCAATCGCACCGCAGCCCAGGAGCTCGGCCCCGCCCGCCGAGATGCGGCTGGGCGCGAGGCGGTCGCCTGGCTGGCGCGAGAGCCGCCCCCTCCCCCCTCACCTCACGCGCTGCGCGCACCCCGGGCAGCCGCGCGCTCCCGGGGCTCGGGGTTCTAAAGTCCCAGCCGCCTCCGCATCTGAATCCCTGGCCACAGGCTGCAGACATGCTCCATCTTGCCGAAACCCCGCTATGGCCCTGTCTTTCCTCTTTCTAGGAGCCTCACGTGTTACCTGTGCCCACAAAAGGAAGTCAGAGCTAGATCTCTTTTTAGCAGCCACATCGGAACGTGAGGTTTATCAACACCGTCTCTCTCTGGTACCTATACCCATAAACCCACCATTCACTGAGCTCTTACGTGTCAAGCTCCATGCTAAGCGCCCGCCTTACATGCATCATCTCATTAAATCCTCACAATAATCAGACATTGTTTTTTTTAAGTTTATTTTGATATCATTAATCTACAATTAAATGAGTAATATTATGATTACACTACCCCCTTCATCAGGTCCCCCCCACCAACCCCATTACAGTCACTGTCCATCAGCGTAGTGAGATGCCTTAGAGTCACTACTTGAATCGGACATTGTTTTTAATCTCCATTTTAAGATTTAAAAAAAAGCCCTGAGCTTAGAGAATTGAGCACTAGACTTGTCAGGCTGCGTATCATTCATTAGCAAATACGTATTATTCTTCCACTAGTACATGTAAGCCACTATTCCGGACATTGGAGCTACACCCATGTATAAGGCACTCAAACCCTAGTCTTTGAACAAAGTCTAGAAATTTCTAAGTCTCCAGTCTGACAGGCATATGCCATAGGATAACCCTGGTTTCAGCATCTCCTTCCCGGAATCCACATCTACCAAAGTGGTCTCAGGTCAGTGTTTGCAGGACTTTCTTTGTTGATGGGGAATATTACTTTTGAAATATAGGACAGGGCTCACCTCTGGCTTCGAAGGAAAACAAGTAAGCTGAGCCAATTAAAAATAAAAAAGGATGGAGAGCTAGTAAGTCATAAAATCAATGAATACTCATTAAATTTTTGGAATAGATTTGTGAGCTAAATCCTTTTCTCAATATTATTAAGAAATATAACAATATTTTACACATGTGGAAATTTAAATTCAGAGAGGATAAGTGTTTCGCCAGTAAGGGACAAAGGAAAGATCCACCTCTAGAATCTGAATTCTCAACCATTATTTTATACTGAGCAACAGCTAATGAAGCTGAGGCCTAAAGGATGACTTTCCCAAGGTCACATGCAGTGAACAATGTCCAAGGCAAGAAGCCACATATCCTAGTTCAGCCCCCAGACCCAAGGCATGCAGATTTGACCATCTTCTCATCTCCACCCCAGTCAATCCCAACAGACCCTTCTTATGGCTTCACATAGAGAAAATGATCACCTGTCATATCTTCATGCCTGGGCTCTTGCCTTTTACCCAAGGAAGGTATTTGGAGAAGGGAAGGGTTTGTAACTGTGAGGGGACCCAGGATGCACATGTGCTGCCGCATGCTCCCTCCTTATCCAGCAGATTGCCCTCAAGAAGCAGGTTTTCTAGCTGAAGAGACAGAGGATCAGTCAACCCACAGCATTGATTACTGTCCTAATAAGTGCTGAAGCAGGACAAGGATTGTGAGAGTGAGTGACAGAGCCCCTGACACAGTGGACCTGGTAGAGTGCAGTCAGGTCAGGCTTCCTCAGCTGAGTAAAAGGTAGCAAGAGGGGACTGGGAGAGTGTCCTAGGCAGATATACAGAAGGTACAAAGACCAAGTGCTTTTCCAGGGACAGAGAGGGGGCCGTGTGACTAGAGGGGAAAGTGTGAGGGGTAGGGTGGGAAGGAAAGCTCCCAGGGTTAGGCCTGCTGCAGGGCTCCAGAACTTTTGGAGGGCCTAGAGTATATGTGGGGACCTCCTCAACGGCCACAGCAAATAAAATATATCAGCTCCTTATTTTCTGCAGAGGGAAGGACAAAGCAAGCAATCCTTTCCTGCAGATGTGTACCTGAGAGGTTGCCCGGGACTGGCGAAAAGCAAAACGGATGCTATTTTAAATAGGATGGTTGGGAAAGCAAGTGGGGTGCCAGTCAGCCAACTAACTCAGGAACCCCTGACTCCGGAGTAGGGTATTGGATGTGGAATCCAACACCTGGTTCGAGACCTCTTGATGTCTCTGAGTTTTGGTTTCTCCATCTGTGAAACAAGGAAGATAAAACTAGTCCTCTCCCCCCAGAGTGGTTCTGAGGAGCTAAGGAGATTACCTACAGATAGGGAAAAATCCTCTCAGTCATCACTCTAGTCCCTTTGCTCTATGTTTATTTGCATGTATGTTTGTTTGATAGATGCCAGCCACCACGCAAAGCACTCTCATGAATTTTCATTGAATTCTCACTACAACCACACAAGTTGGATGCTATTATTATTCCATTTTCCTGAGGCGCAGCGAGGTCAAGTCACCTGCCCAAGGTCACTTGGCTCTAAGCGCAGACAGAGACGCGTGTTCCGACTCCCTGATGCCGAGGGGAGAAAGTCCAGAGCCCAGGCGCAGCCCCAGTACCCTGACCTAGGGAGAGGTTTGGCTGTGTGGACAGCTTGCTTGAAGGGTATCAGCAACCGACACCCGAGCCCCTTGGGAGTACCGGCCCAGGTGGGTCCGGCGCCCAAGCCCAGCCTGAGAGCTGGCGGGGCTGTGGCCGCAGGATGCACTGGACTGGTCCACCTCCCCGCCTGCCTGGAGTGCAGGTGCGCCTGCAGCTGCGCATGCGCGGCCTGCAGCCTCTGCAGAGCCCGGTGCAGACCATCTGCTGTGGGTAGGAAGAGTCCTGTGATTATGCACAGGTCACGTGACGGCGGAGAGCCTGCTGGCAGCCTGACAGTGCACCGCCAGGAGCCAGGCAGGTGGGGGACAGATGCAGAGCAGAGCGGAGAAAACCGGGGGTCAGGGCACAGAGACTGGGAGAAGCCCAGAGCGACCAGGAATGGGGAGAGAGGGACAGACGAGCCAGAGCCCGAAGAGGCAATGGGAGGAACCAGGGAGAGACAAGAGCAGTCGGGTACGCCTGCTGCCACAAGACCACTGACTTGGGTCCCCCACACCCAGGGCCTGTTGGAGAGCCTGGGGTCCCGAGTTTGGGCCTCTTCTCTGACAGTCTTTGTAGCTTGTACCTGCCTCCCTTTGCTTTTAATCAGACCAAATGCAACATCTGCATTTTTCCGTGTTCACCCCCATCCCCTCCTCCTGGCCTCTGGGCCTTTAGATTCTGCTACATCCTTTTAGAAGCAATTTCTAAAGAACTAAACAAGGTAATATTTGTAAGGGTCCTTATGTAGTCCTGGGAACCTAGTAAGGGCCCAATGAATGTTAGCTATTAATATTGAAAATGACAAAACATAAGGCTAAATAAATCAGTGCTAAATAGAGTTAAGGAGACATCAGTCAGTGTCCTGCTTTTTTTGCTGCTATAGACTCATTGACAGAATGAAAAAGTGATGGTCTCCATGGCAGCCACCCACCACCCTCACCTACAAAGAACTGCTGGACCTGAACTAATTGAGTTTGGTGCATCCTTGCCCCCAAGACTGAGATAACAGTTGTTTGTACTTGAGGCCAGAATAAGGTGCCAACAAGTTTTTGAAACTTTGTTTTCAAAAGCCTAGGCCAGGGTCTCAAACCCAAAGGCCTTAGGGGCCTTGCAGAGGTGAGTAGCGCTGCAGATGTGGCCAACTGCAGAGCACATGCCTTGCCCAGAGGGACAGTCCTTACTCAGCTTCAACCAGTGGTTTCCGGTGCAGACCAAGGACCTTGATTGTAGAAATTGTGAAATCTCCCAATTTTTAAGTACTTAAAAAATGTAATGACACTAACTGGCCAGATAAAACTCATCAGAGGGCCACATCCAGCCCCCAGGCTACCTGCATACAAACATTAGTGGGGGACTAACACCTCTTCCCAAAGGGAGAGGTTGGGTTCTCCCAAGTGGCAGATTACCAGACAGGGACTGATTTCTAACCCACTCACATAGAGCCCTGTAGTGGGCAGCACTTTGGACAGGCGTAGTCCAAGCACCAGGACCTTCCCCCTCAGCCTTGAGAGCCCGGAGAGTGCCCTTCTGCTCAGTGTGGCTCTGGGGCAGCAGATTAGGGCCAGCCACTTTTGAATGGATGCATGAGCCCTGCGGTGGAAGCCTCTGAGGGCAGGTGATATGGACAGTACAGATTTGCCTGGATTGTGAAAACCTCACAGTCCTGGTACAGCCCAGGAACAAGAAGAAAGCCACCCCAAGACACTAGATATTAAAAGTCTCAGTGACATCAGCTAGTGGGGGCTCAAAGCCAATTTTCCTTAATTTAGAAAAATAAAGAAATGTAGCATGTTTTACCCCTTGACTATCAGAGAACAAACAATTCATGCCTTTGACATATTAAACTGTGTAGGATCCCAGGGGAAGGAGTTTTCATTTCAAATGGGGAAATGGTTTTTGTTCAGATGTGTTTTGTTTCTGGCCAGTTTAGCGAGAAAGCTCCATGAAAGAGGTGGCATTTGAGCTGAGACCAGAGGTGAGAAGATCAAATCCAATAGAAGAAAAGAGCACAGGCCCATGATTCCCAACGTTGTGCCAAGGCACGTGGAGGCCACACAGCTTAACAGTAACACAGAGGAATATTTTAAATGTTGGAGAAAAACACAATGATATCATTTGTTGGACACTGAAAACTACTAGCTGGAAGTAGTTCACAATTTCAGCATTAGACTTTAGTACATTCCTTTGTATGGCATTATATCTTTGTAAAGCTGGGTTTTCATCAACTGTGATAAGCAAATAACATGAAATCAGTGTGGAGCAGGAAATGAGAATGTGCTGTCCAATGCGACTCTAAGGTCTGAGAAGATACACATATCCTATTAGTAAGTAATAGTGGTTATGGAGAATTACATTAAAATATTTTTTCTTTCTTTAATGGGTATTATTTTTTCAAATGGCCCCTAAGTTGTTAGGACAGAGCACAAGTTGTTTGGTCCTAACTGCTTAATAAACAGAGCTGTTAGGAATTTCTTTTGGTCTGGGATGCTGTGAAGAAATGACTGAGACACAAAGGCTGCCCTGTTTGGGAGCTTCTGGCATAGGCAAAGTGTGGTGGCATTTATTAATTCAGCAGTATTTATCAAGCACCTACTATGTACCTAGGCACTGGAAGTGGGGCAATGAACAAAAGAGAGAATTCCCTGTGGATATGAAGCTGACATCCTAGTGGGGGAAACACAGTAAGTAAGTAAATAATAAAGTATATGGTATGTTAGAAGGTAACAGGGCTATGATAAAAACAAGAGTAGTCTGATCAGGATAGGCAGGCTGGGCTTCACTGAGAAGCCCTTGGAAACAAGTTCAAAGTCAGGAGCTAGAGCTGGGCATCCCTGTCAGCACATAGGTGGTGGATGATGCCAGGAATAGTGACTAAGATGACCCAGGGGGTTAGGGAGGGGTCATTAGAAGGACGCTAGATGAACTACAGAGATCAGGATCAATGGAACTCTTTTGAATGGGGGAGAATCTCTTTTTTAAAAACAAAACATCTAAAAAACACAGAAAAGCAATAAAACAAATTCCTGTGTGCTCCCTCCCTGAGAATAAAGAACAGTTAATGTTTTGTTTCAAAATTTTGTTTGCTTATAGAAACATAGATCTGGTATATAAGGTGGATTCCTTTTCCTCTTGAAACCCCACTAAAATAATAGCAGGGAATTATAAAGTTAAATCCACAAGGACACAAAAAATGGCAAAAGGAGGCAATGGGAGATGAGAGATAGTGACAGAACTTTGGAAGATGAACAGCATGGGGTTGAAGGGTAATGACTGAGTAGAGAAGAGACGGAAACATGAATCTCCAGAAAGAGGCCAGCAGACTCAACCAGAGAACGTTGGGAAAGCTCAGGAGTCATCGGTACCAAAGTGGGGAGTGAAGGGTGGGACTGAAACAAAGCTAAAGGGAAGGAGCGATCAGACCACCAGAACCCCTCCCTGGGCCTGGATAGCCAGGGGGCTGCTCTCCCTGGCAGAATAGTGATGATGACGATGACGATGACGCCAACAGCCAGCTCACATGGGGCACCCGGTGTGCCAGCCACCATTCCAGGCTCTTCACACATATCAATTCATTTAGCCCTAACATCACCTATGTGGCATTTACTATTATTATCCCCGTTTTACAGATGAGGAAACCAAGCCATTTGTCCAAGATCCCATGGCCAGAATTCAATGGCATGCAGAGGTGACCATGGACAGCAGAAAGCAGTACTCTGTGCATTGGACTTCATTTATTTTCCTATGAGAAGCCACGGAAGGTTTTCAAATATGCAAGTGACATTTATTTACCCATTTAATGTCCAATAAATACTCTTCAGGTGTTTGCTGTATGCTGGCTGCTTTGCCAGGTGCTGAGCACTCTAGAGTGAACGTGCGGACAGAACCGTCACCCTTGGGGGACTCCCAGTATGCCAGGGATAAGTACTCTGCCAGGGCAGGAGCGGGGAACCAGGGAGGCCCAAGGAGAGGCACCCAGCCCAGCCAGGGGTGTGGAAAGGACCCTTGGGAAAGGCAAAGTGGAGACCCGAAGGCCGAGCTGGAGTTCACGTGGGAGGGAACGGTGTGGGAGATGCAGGAGTTTCCTGAACAGAGGCGACAGCATAGGTGAAAGCCCAGTGACCCATCTGGGGTCCCTTACAGCTCAATGCTTCAGGCACAATAGCTCATTTAGTCTCCCTCAAAATCCAATAAGTAATGATAATTTATGTCTATTTTACAGAGTAGGAAACCAAGACATAACACATCCTGGGGCACATAGCAAATTCCTGGCCCACCCAGGATTTGAACTGTGCCTGAAGCCTGAACTCTTAACCACAGGGCAGTACTGCAGCCCCAGATTTCAAAGCCTTTTAGAGCCAGACACAAAAGGATATGCTATGATTCCATGCACATGAAGCTTCAAAAACAGTCCAATCTATGACTGTAGAAATCAAGATAATGACTATCTCATGGGGTGAAGGGAAAGGAGTTTTGACTAGGAAGAGACAAGGGGAGGCCCTGGGACCATGGGAATGTTCTGTATCGTGATCTGGATGGTGGTAACACAGGCGCATATTTATCTAAAAATTCACTGAGATGCTCACTTAATTATGTACTTCATTGAATTTATGTTATACTTCAAATTTTAAAAATGGGCTTCCTGGGAGAAGCGCCATTTGACGTGAAACCGGAAATTATTTTGGATGATTATTATAATCATATATCAAATGCTTAGGATACATCAGGCTTACCATTTATTGAGTGCTTAGGATATGTCGGGCACTGAGCTAAGTGCTCTATGTGTTATTATTTTATTTAATGTTGACAGTGGTCCTGAGGAAGTAAATATTATCCTGACCATTTTAGAGATGAGAAAACTGGGGTTTCAAGGATGCGGTGACTCGCCAGGGTCACACAGGAGGCTTAGCCAGAATTCCAGCCCAGGTTTGTCTGACCCCCTCAAGTCCATGCTCTTGGCATCACTTGCTCCCACCTCCCCCTCATAGAGCAATGGGCCTTGAGTTACAGAGGATGAAGGAGGAGAAACTACAGAAGGCTCTGAGCAGAGGTACTGGGAAGTAGGGCCTCTTCCAACGCTCCATGCCTAATTTAGTTTTTATAATTTTCTTTCTTTTTCTTAAAGAGAGCCCCCCATATCGTTGAAGCTTCAGGCCCCATAAAACTTGGATCTGCCCTAGCTCCCAGGGTGGCTAGGAGGATGGATGTTCCATCATTCGATTGCTGGGTGTTACTTAGCAATACCTTAGTCCCCACCCCAGCTCATGAGAGGGCGTCCAGGGGTCCTCATCACACCCCCAGCACCAGTGTCTTGTAAATCAGACCCTGAAAAGCTCTCAGCAGCCTGAGAAAAGCAGGGCTGCCAGTCCCTCCCAGCTCAAATTAAATACCGGCTGTCTTTCTGGCCCCTCCAGCTTCCTGCCTCCTCTCCGTGCCTCTCCCTCCCTCTCTTTTGTCTGCTATCTTCCCACCTCCGCTTTCCCCCACTCACCCTCTCCTTGACAGAAGCCGCCTTCCCTCCTTGCCCACATACAGTCAGGGCCCAGAGCCTTCCCCACCCTGGCACAGACTCAGCACCACTCTTAGCTCTGGGGGAGTCAGGAGTCCAGCACCCAGGGTCTGGTCCTGCCTTGTTGAGGACCCTGGCCAGTCACGTCTTCCCTCTTCCCCACTTCCCATTTATGCATAACCTGGGCTCTGGGCTTGTCTTAAATCACACCGGGTGTCTCTAGCTCTCTCCTGAGACAGGAAGCAGGTCTGTCTTGGGGACCTGGCCTCTCTCCTCACCTCCTGTCCCCCCCACCCCCGAAGGTATTTCAGATGCCTGTCATTGGGCAAGCAGGGGGGGCAGGCTTTGGGTCCTGGGTCTGCCTGTCCGTCCACAAGCTCAGGGCTCCCTGCCCAGACCTTCAGGGCAGCCCCATGTGAGGTCCCTGGTGGAGTCCTCTTAGCCCCCAAGACCCTTATCTCTTCCAGGCTCTGACCTTCCCCCATTTGCTGATAAGCTCCTTCCTAAACACATCACAGTCATGCCCTGTGTACACAGAGGAGCTGTTGAGATGTTTAATATACAAAATAAAAATAGCAGTTATTTTGTTGAACAGATCCCCCAGATCTGAAGCCATCTGTTTGCAACATCCCACCCTGGGGCCTAAAGATGCCTGCCACTTCCATGGCAAAAACAGGACCACCCAAGAGCTGTCTGAGCAGATTTATAAGCAGTTCTCTGCCCTGTTTCACCGAAAGGCTACAAACAACCCCCGACACCCCCAACCTTCCGGTTTATAGGGCCTCATGGAGGAGGGGAGGAGACAAAAGCTTTGCATTCGGCATTCTAGGTTACAGCCTGCTTCTTTCCTCTCAGTTGCAAACAAACAAACAAAAAAAAACCTCTTTTACTCTGAAGGTGAATCTTCTGCCATTTGCACTTTTTCTACGAGATTCATTCTACCACCCCACTACCCCAGCTGCTGGCCCATCTTTTAACATCATGTCGGAGAGTGCCTGTCTCCTTCCTGGTGAAGGAAGGTCAGATCCTCTGCTATTGCTGTGTCTGCCATTTCCCCTCAGACTACAGCAGGGACATCCTGGAATGGTGTCATTTGATTAGAGTGGGATTGGGTTTTGTGTATTTTTTTCTTCATTTTTCCTTACACAAGAAATACGGTGCACTTTTATTGTTAAAAATATCTCAAAAAGGAAAGGAATTTGTCATAC
The DNA here is from genome assembly GCA_032199065.1 of Smutsia gigantea. Classification (NCBI taxonomy): domain Eukaryota; kingdom Metazoa; phylum Chordata; class Mammalia; order Pholidota; family Manidae; genus Smutsia; species Smutsia gigantea. The sequence goes on along the minus strand of JAVSCE010000844.1, from coordinate 26,654 downwards.
TAAAACCCTACGGGACACAGTTAAAGTTGTATTCAGGTGAAAATTGACAGCCTTCAATGCTTATTTATAAAAGACCAAAAATCAGTGAATCAAGTATTCAACTTAGGAAATTAAGAAAATAGTCATGTTGTATAGCTGAAACCAACATAATATTGTATGTCAATTTTATTCCAATAAAAAAAATCTGCATTAAAAAAAGAGAAACAGCAATAAAATAAGAGGGAAGGTAAGAAGAAAGGTGACATTAATAAAATAGAAAAAATACTAAAAAAAGTTGTTTGAAAAGACAAATAAAATGAGGAAAATCTTAACTAAACACAAGTCTGAAGAAAGAAATCAAAGGGAAAGCAAAAATATGTCACATTGGGAATGAGAAAGGCAATACAAAGAGACATGGATGTTATTAAAGTAATTATGTTTAAATATTATGGCAATAAGTTGGAATAACAAAAGGAAATAGATGACTGTTCAGTATCTTGCCAATGGGTTTCAGCCCCGGGCAAGTTCGCTATGGATTCAATGTGACAAAGAGAAAATGACAGCAAAAGTTCCTGAGGTGAAAGGGTTATACCCAACTTCATTTCCATGGTGGCAGGTCAGTCACTAATATCCCTTTCACTCAGAGCGAGTCGCTGCCTCTGGGCCTCTCTGCCTGCACAGTCGTCCCCTGGATCTCTGTCCTCCACGCTGCCACCACTACAGCCTCTGCTCTGCTCTCCTGCAGCCTTGCAGCCAATGCCACCCTGTCCCACAGAGCCCTGGGCGGAGCTCTTTATGTAGAGTCAATAGCAATGTATTGCCCACACATGTGTAGTGAGCTAGCCAACCCAGGGCCAGGTGAGAATCCTGGCCACAGGAATTTTCATTTTATCCACATTCAGCAAGATAAAAACTGTCAAAATTGACCTAAGAAGTAGAAAATTGAAATAGACTAAGACTCATGGTAGAGATTAGAAAGGTAATAAAAGAGTTTGCATTCCAAAAGACTCCAGTCAGTAATATTAGGACAAACTGACTTTAAGTGCCTCCTAAGATGATGCCATGGGAAATATATATCAGCTATGTAGTTAGTATTGTAGCCCAAAAGCCCTGAATTTTATCGTGAAGAAACAAACAGATAAATCAAGATGTTGGAACATTCTACAAGACACTTGCCCTGGACTCTTAAAAAAACAAATTGGAGTCATGAAAGGAAAAAAAAGCAGAACTGTTCTAGATTAAACAGTTACAGAGATATGACAACCAAATGCACTGGAGTATTCTTGATTAGATTCTGCAGTTTAAAACAAACAGGACGATACTTACCTGGCAGGGGAGACACCATGATCACGAAGGTGGTTTTCCCAGGGCGAGGCTGATCCATTGCACTCCCGATGTGCTGACCCCTGCGATTTCCCCAAATGTGGGAAACTCGACTGCATAATTTGTGGTAGTGGGGGACTGCGTTCGCGCTTTCCCCTGGAAAAAAAAAACAAAAAACAAACAGGACATTATTGGGACAGTTAGAGAAACCCGAATACAGACAGTGTGCTGGATAATATTATTATATCCAGTTCCCCACTGGGTAGGATAATGGAATTTTCTTGGTTGGGAAAATAGGATTTTGTTTATGTAGAAGAACGTCCTAAATCTTAGGCGATACTTTATTTTAAATGTAGTTAGGAATGAAGTGTTTGATGTTTGCATTTCACCTTTCAAATAGTTGAGCAAAAAATGTTAAATGTGGTGTATACGTGTGTTTGATCCAGGGAAGCAGGGCCGCTATGAGTGATACTGAATAAGGAATTGGTAATAAGGACTAGACTTCATGCACCTGTGGTTGCTGATGGAACAAACTGTGCGAGACCTCTGTACCTGCTGGTAGTTAGTTGGGGAGATGAATGTGGTATGGGGGAGTGCAAAGACACACTGGAGCCCATCTGTCTCTCACCCTCTCCAACTTCAGTGATGCAGGTGACCTGCAGGAGAAGTATGTGTCCTTTGCCACAGGGCTGTACACATACCTGGCCCAGGACTGAAGCTGAAGAAGGAGACCTCAGCAGGAACCAGGTGAGCTACAGGCCCAGGTGTTGCCCCAAATCAATAAGGCAAATTAGTAGATCAGCAAAAACCATTTGCCAGTTACAGCAGAGCCTGAGGCCTTCCACCAAACTACAAAGCATACTGCTCCTTCCCAATCCTGAGCACATTTATTTTGTTGCCAAACCCAACTCAGAACCACACAGAGAAGAAAATTCTAGGAAACTTGGTTTCAGCTAAGCTGAGCTGACACAGTACAAAGCAGAGCATAAGCATGTGTGTCAGAAAGAGAAACAGCATGCAAATGTGACAGTGCTAACAATTGTTGAATCTAGGTGAAGAGTGCTCAATTTCTGTATATTTGAAAGTTTTAATAAAAAAGCAGGAAGTAGGAAAAGGCACTAGGCCCAGATAGCTTTACAGCTGTTTTATCTAGCCCTTAAATTTCAGATTATTCCTATGTTAAACAAACTATTCTAGACAACAGGAAAAATATAGAAAATCCCCAATCCATTTTGCTAATATTACCTTAGTACCAGAACATATTTTAAAGAAAGAAAGAAAGAAAACAGTAGATCATTTTCACTTTTGGGTTTCCACCCTCACCCACAGAAATAAGAGATTTCATTAGTAGGAACACAGTCAGTTTAATCCATTGCGTAAACAAGTTAAAGAAGAAAAATTATGAATAGGTTTCTAACCAGAGAAGACATTTAAGCATTGAGTGAAAACCTATACCAAATTATACACAATAGAGGGCTATAATGGTCTGTACAATGGAACTTCTACCCTTCAGAAACTCAGGCTTCTTGTAGTTGAGTGTTCAATTAACCAGAAGTTAGTATAAGAGAGACCACAGTTGGGCATTAAATTGAAAACAGTTACATTCCAAAGGTGTGGCATGGAGAGTGGTGATGAATGAAGAGGTCTGAGATATTTGAGCTAGAAATGAAATCTGAGCTCACAGTCCTTTGCAGATAGGGAAACTGAGGCCCGGAGAGGAGAAAGGACTTAACAAAGATCACAGAACGCCCATCCAGTCAGGTTAGCAATGACTTCAAGTAATTCTCCAGATGGAAAAATCAAAGACCAAGCAAAGACTATTTTCCAAAACCAGGCTGACCCCACCACCTGCTGGTGAGGGCAGGAACAGCAGGACCCTAAGGGCCAGGACTAGGGGTGGATCAGTATTTTTCCTTTTGCCCCAGGCTCCAATATGGATCCATACAGTGCTGTGGTGAATTGTGGCTTTGCTTGAAATTTTGTTATTTTGTTCATCATGAAACTTTTGGTATTGATTTTCATTGTCTAAAATACTGCATTACACTACTATTTATCTTGATTACTGAGGCTTTTGGCACCTCAACCCTTAAATTTTGCCCCCTGGACTAGTATCTCACTGGCCTCCCATTCCCATCACCTTGTACTCCTAAAGCCTGGAATCTTCCTCCCCATTCTCATTTCCTCCCCAACCCAGCACTGGCATCTCATCAGAGGACCTCAGCTCTTCCATAAGACTCTCCCTCTCTCCCTCCCTCCCTCCCTCCTTTCTTTCTTTCTTCCTAGTTCCTCTGTGTCAGCTACTGTGTTAAGTAGACAGGGGGCTCTCTGCCCTTAGGCAATTTTCAAGTAAGGAGGCATCCAGAAAATGCCATGAAGTAGTATAAGAGATTTAAATGGCCAAGAGAAGACAGATCGCATTTGGGTTTATGGGAAAAAAGAGTCTAGAGATGGGTTCCGTCCTAGTTCCCATCCGTGGCTGGTGCCTCATCTATGTCTGAACCATATATAATAAGTTAGTAAGCACTTACTATATGCCCAGCAACATTCTTCAAGCATTAGCTCATTGTATCAATGGACATCCTTGTGGTAGAGGCACCCCTTTTACCTTCATGTACAAATGAGGAAACTGAGGCTCAGAGAGTTAAAGTCATTTACTCAAAGTTCACAGCTGGTAAGTAGTAGACCAATGATTTTATCCTAGGTCTGCCTGACTTAGGGCTCATTCTTGTAGTCATTAGGCTATATTTTTTCAACGAAATTTTGCATGCCTACTATGTGACAGGACCTATTTTAGGTGCCAGAGATATGATAGTGAAGAGAATGGTTAAAAATCCCTCCCCCACCCCATGCAGCAATCACTCTGGTGAGGAGGAAAAGAAAGAAACATTTAATTAAACAAACAAGATCATTTGAGATAATAAAAAGTGTTATGAAAAAACTGGAGCAAAGTAATGGGATAGAGAATCTGGGTTGTTAAGAAGCCTCTCTGAAGAGGGCGCATTTGAGACAAGACCTGAATGCTAAGGAGTCTACCAAGTAGATATTGGGAGAAGAGTGTTGCAAACAGAGGGAACAGGAAGTGCAAAGGCCCTAGGGTAGGAATAAGCTGGCCGTGTTAATGGAGCAGACAGATTTGTGTAGCTGGAATACAGTGAACAAGGAAGGAGGAGGGAGGCAACGAGGTCTGGGGCCATGTCATGTAGGGCTTAGTAGGCCATGATAAGAGCTTGGATTTTATTCTGAGAACAATGGAAAGATACTGGTGGGATTTAAGCAGGGAGGTGATGGAATGGAATTCACATTTTTTTTTTGTTTTCCTTTTTTAATTTACATCTTGTTTAGCAATACATTAGCATCGTTAACAGAAAAAAAAATTTACACAGAAACTCAAAAACAGCCAGATAATAATATAGTAATCAACCACTACCCAAGAAAATAGTTCCTCTCATTTTACTCTACTGGCAAGCCTAGGTTTATCCTGAACTCTTAGAGATTCTGTCCTGAATAGATGACGAAGCATTCAAGTAAAAGATAAGGGAGTTTTAAGTGTGAGTTTCTGAGGGATAATGCCTCAAAAGAAATTCAGGAGTAGCCACAGTCCTCCAGTTTAGTCCAATGTTGGGATGTTTCTGGGATGACCAACATAGTTTCCTTTTGAGGAGTTTTAACAATTCATCAGCTTCAGGATTCAAGGCTTATAAAACATTCTTTCACATTAAAAAAGACGTCCCATAAAAATAAGTTTTTCATTGTTTCTCCAGCTTCTTGTACTTGGCTTACTTCTGGTTTAAGTCCTTTAAGTTTCTACTAATGTTTATAGCAATATCTTTCATTTCAAGATACTTCAGGCTGGTCAGTTTATTCATATTTTCCAGGAGCTCATAGTCTTCACTGGTGGCCGTTAGTTCTCCGGTCAGGTAAGTTGCCATTTTGGAGAACATGTCCCGGCAGAGCTCAGTGATGTCAGCTTCAGCCGGCTCCTTTGCCTCCTCAGCTGTCTCCACGGCGGCATCATCTCGAACCGGCTCCTCCGGGTAGGTCGCCTGGAGGCCCTCAGCCGCCGCCGCCATGCCCGGCCCCGCGCCACTTCCGGTTTGGAATTCACATTTTTAAAAGATCACTTTAGTCTATGGTTTGTTAACCTATTGCTATTTGGGGCCAAAGGATTCTTCGTTGGTGCTGAGGATGGGAGGTGGGACGAGTGGCCCTGCACATTATAGGATGTTTATCAGCATCTGTAGCCTCTACCCACTAGATGCCAGTAGTACACTCCCAGTTATGACAACCCAAAGTATCTCCTGACATTGTCAAATGTACCCTGGAGGGCAAAAATCACTCCCAAATGAGAATGACTGCTGAAGTCAAGAAAGCTAAGAAGGCTGTGGAAATGCTCCCAGTTCAAAGAGCCTGCAGAGACATGACAGCTAAATGCAGTGCCTAGTGTCAGGCTGGATCCTGTACTGGAGAGGGAAGAAAACTGCACAAGGCGCTATTGGGTCAATTAATAAAATAAGAATGTGAGTAGTGAACTAAATAAAAACACTGAATCAATATTAATTTTACCTAACTTGATAACTGCAATGTAATTGTGTAGGAGAATATGTCTATGCTTAGGAAATACACCCTGCAGTGTTCAGGGGTAAAGGACCATGAGGTATAAAGTCTATACTGAAGTGATTCAGAAAAAATTGTATACATACATATTCACATATATTTGAATATTATAACATATATACATACCCGTGCTATGTGTGTATTCTATATATTCTTATGATGTGCATGTATGTGTATATATATATGTATATATTTCCATGATATAAAATTATAGTTTAATCTGAGTAAAGGTACAAAATGTACTTTTTGTACTCTTTTTATTCTTGCAAATTTTCTGTATGTTTGCATTCATTTCCAAATAAAAAGCTAAATAAATCACTGTACTCTCATATATTACTGGTGGACTGTAAATTGGTACAACCACTTTGGAAAACTACCTGGCAGTGTCTAGTAAAGTTAAACCTCTGCCTACCCTGTGGCCCAGCTGTTCTACATTTGGCCATGTACCTAACAGAAAAGACCAGAAGACTTGTCCCAGAAGGCACATAGCAGTTTACTCTTAATAGCTCCAAACTGGAAACAACTCAAATGTTCCTCACCAGTAGAATAGATAAATGAATGGTAGCTTATTCACACAATGGAATACTGCCCAGCAATAAAAAAGATGATGTATAAATACACACAAAACCACAGATAAATCTCAAAGGTATAATGCTGAGTATAATAGCAAGACCCCAAAGAGTGCACATTATAGGCAACTCCATTTCTTTGCAATTCAACGACAGGCCAAACTGATCTGTGGTGGTAGAAATTAGAGTACTGGTTACCTTTGGGGGCAGGGGGAACCAGGTGGGTTTCTGAGGCTAGAAATGTTCTGTATCTTGACCTGGGTAGGTATTATATGGGTGATTACATATATAAATTTTATCAAGATGTGCAGTTAAGATTTGTGCAATTTACCCTATGTGACTTTTATTTAAATAGTAATAATAGTAAAATATATCCCCAGCTTCTGTAGAGAGACTGGAGTAGTGGTCCTGACAGGCAGCCGAGAAGCCAGCTGGGAGGCTGTGGCGAAGATGGGGAGAGAGGAGGGGCGGGTCAGCCTGGGGAAGCCTCAGGGTGAGATGTGGCACATGGAGCAAAATGACAGAAGGGGGTGGGGCCCAGGGATGATCCCCAGTAGAACAGCTTCTGGGCAGGGGGCGGGTGACTGAGAAGGATGCTCTGGGGAGGGACGGGGCAGCAGGACCCCTGCCTCATTCCCCTTCTCTGGGCCCTGCAAGAATCGAATTTCCCTCTGAAGTCTTGTGCTAGCCACCACCAGGAGGCGATGGATTCCTTCCTGTTGACCAGGCAGCCTGAGTCCTGCAGCAGGAGCATCTGCCCCTGGGGGGCAGCTGTGGGCCATGGTGCCTGGGTGGCTTCCAAGCCGCCAGGACACAGTGCAACTTGCAGAGGAATCTTGAAGGATGGGAAGGAAATTGAATCCTAAAACTCTGGAATCTGAAAATTGTGACTTCAGCTCTCCACATTTCCACTTAAAGCTCAGGAAGGAGCCAGGTTCCACAGGGTCTTGCTGGGGGTGTCCTCCATCTCCCTGCCTACACTCACCCCCAACACTGCCTCAGGGAAGAAATGGGCTCCCTGAGAGTACATGCTCTCCAACACACAGTTTCTGCAGCCTGACCCTCCCTTCCCTGGCATCCACAAATCCTCAAGGATCACTTCCTCCAGGACCCTTTCCTGACTCAAAATGTGGGTCAGGCTTGCTGTCTCCCCATCTCCCATCTTTCTGCCTAAATTACCTTAGTCAGTCTACCTGTTTGACTCCTCAGCTCATCTGTGGCTCTGAAAGGCAGGGCAGAGGCTAGCATGGGCTCCAAGAATATTTGTTGAATGAGTGAAAGAACAAATGAATGAGTGAGTGAATCTAAGGTTGAAAGAAGTTAGCATCTCAGTTAATCCACCAGGGATGTGAAGTCAAAGAGACCTGGGTTCAAGTATGAGTATTGACTTTATGAGCTGTGCAACCTTGGCAACTGTCTTAACCTCTCTGGGCCCCAGTCTCCTCATCCAATTATCACAGTTAAAGTTATATGACAAATTCGGTTATATGATGCAAGTCAATCCCTTAGCCTAAAATCTGCACACAGCATATACTCAATAAAAACAAGGATTTTATGTGTGTGGGGTGGTGGTGGCTAGAAAATGTGTGTGTGTGTGTGTGTGTGTGTGTGTGTGTGTGTACACAATTATATCTGTTTGTGTAGGCTATGTAATCAACTATTAAATAATGCTGGGGAGTGAAAATGGGAGAGTAAGGTAAATTTTTTCATTTTGTACTTTCTACACTTCTGCAGTTGAATGTATTACATTAAGCTTACATATTTTACTTTTGTAATAACACAAAGTTTAAATGAGAGACAAAATCCAAGAAGCATATGAAAGAATGCTCAACATCATTAGTCGTTAGTCACAGGGAAATGCAAAATAAAACTACCATGTGATACCACTGCTCATCACCAGAAAGGCTAAAATTAAAAAGCTTGCCAATACCAAATGTTGGCAAGAATGTGGAGCAACTGGAGCTCTCATGGCTTGTGGGTAGATTGTAAAGTGGGACAACCATTTTGAAAAAAATGGTTGACAGTTTCTAGTAATAAGTGTACTTCCCCTACGAACCAGAAATTCCACTCCTAGCTTTGACCCAAGCACCAGGAGAAATGAAAATATGTGTCTACACAAAGACTTATATGTAAATGTTCATAGCACCTTTATTTATAATAGCCTAAACCCAGAAGCAACTCATATCCATCAACAGGAGAATGGATAAACCGTTTGTGGTGGATTCATACAGTGGAATATGACAGAGCAAAACACAAGCATGATCTACTGATGCAGGCAACAACATGGATGAATCTCAGAACGCGGTGATGAGCAAAAGAAGCCAGACATGAAAGAAAATATATTGCATTGTTGTCTAAGTCCATTTAACATAGTTCTTGGACAAACAAAAGTGATTTCTGGAGAAAAAAGGCAAGAATAGTGGTGGTTACTTTGGGGGACTATGGCCTGGCATGAGAGAAAGTTCTGGGGTATTGGAAATGCTTCATTTCTTGATCTGGGTGTTAGTTACACCTGTGCACACACAGATAAAACTTAGCAAGCTCTGTGCAAATGTTCACAGCAGCTTTATTTGTAAGAGCTCCAAACTGGAAAGAACTCAAATGGCTATCAATCAGCAATCGGCTAAAGAAACAGTGGTGCATCCATGTGGTGTAATACAAGTCAGCAATAAAAATGAATAAACCACTAGAATACACAATGCCATGGATGAATCTCAAAACAATGATAGAAAAACTCAGACAAAAAGGAGTAATACTATATGATTCCATTTATAAAAAAGTTCTAGAAAATGCATACTAATCTACAGTGATAGAAATCAGATCAGTGGTTGCCTGGGATGCATGGTGGGTGGGAGAGAGGAGGGAGAATTACAAACGGCCAGCAGGAAGCTTTGGGGGTGCTGGATGTTTCTTATCTTTATTGTGGTGATGGTTCTTTGGGGGTATACATATGCCAAAAATCATCAAATAGTACACTTTAAATATATACAGTTTATTAATATATCGATATTTCAAAAAAGCCACAAAAACATTAAAAAAAACTCATTGAGAATTGTGCATGTGATGTATGTAAATTTGGCTTCAACAAAAAGAAGAAAAAGAAAAGAAAGAAACTGTATGCCTGACCCTGTTTCCCAGCCTCATCCAGGTCCCACAGGACCCTTCTTTCTCATGTGGAGAACCCCCACCCCAGAGAATTTCTATAAATCAGCGCTCTGCAGCTCAGCTGGCACACTGGGGACCCAGGGCTTCTTTACAGCAAATCTGTTCCATTCTTTGTAGCCCAACTCAAACACCACCTCCTCCACCAGGAAGCCACCCTGCTTTATGCCACACTCTCCCAGCTCAGGGCTCCCGGCACCCTTGGCTCAAACCTCTCTCATAACACCTGCCATGTCCACTTTGTACCATCAAAATTAGAATCCAGCGTAGACCCACCTGTCTCCCACACTAGATGCTGACAATCACCATACGAGCAGCTATCGTCTGGTGAGCGTGCCAGGCCCTGGGCCAAGTGTTGTGTATGGCTGATTTCGTCGCCTCTGTACAGGGACTAGGATGATAGGGACTATTAGCTCCACTTTATGAAAACTGAGGCCTACAATGGTGAAAGCCAGTCAGAGCCTGTTCTTATGGCCATGGAAGGTTGAAGAATATGCAGAAGGTACTGCTCACCTTGAGGGCAGCCAGAGGCTTTCCTGGTGGGCAGAGAGGAAGGATTTGGCATTCTTCAAATAGGAAGCTACCTTACAAGGAGAAAGGCAGGTTACTTTAAGTAAAAGAAATTACCTTAAAGTTTTCCAGAGCAGGAAATCATTGAGGAAAGTAGTCATCATGGGTGGAAAACAGGCTCAAGGGAGGCTGTTTTATTCTTACTTCTTGGGGCTTTTTATTTTTATTAAACTACCACTCATTCGCAGACATGGCCTTTGGCATAGGGGTGGAGAGGAGGACTCTCCACTAATGGGTTCAGATGCCTTGGTTTCTGCCTGGCTTTGCCGGTGGCCAGCTGGGGAGCCGTGAAAATGTCTGTGTGTCAGTTTCCCCACTTGTCACATGGATGGAGTTTTGTCCTGCCAGCAGAGAGGAGGACTTTGGAGTGAAGTAGACCCAGGTGGGAAAACTGGCTTCCCAACTTTCCACCTCGTGACTGACCTCACCTCTCTGAACTTGCATTTCCTCATCTGCAAAATGGGGATAATAATAGTACAACCCTAATGAGACCTACGAGAAGATAACATCCCAAGGCCCGGCCCCATGCCTGGCACTCAGATATCATACCCATGTTGTTAGCATCATTGTTACTAAGTGACAAATGAAAACATCAGCTGCAGTCCCTGGCCAGGGAAGGTTCAAGTTTAGTGACACAATGTATCTTAGACCCACTGTGAACATCAGGACCATTCCACAGCTAGCACATCCTCTGATCCTGTCCACAACGGAACTGGCAGCGGAGGGGTCTCTGCCCTTGATTTGGGGGCTGGAGGAGGATTTTGTCCCTAGGCAGAAGTGGCCATCTCAGCAGAATGCTTAGCATCCCTGACCTTCAGGCACTAAATGCCAGTAGCGCCTCCTCCCCCACCCCCACAGACACTAGACATAGTGATTATTAAAACACTGCCATGTACACATTTCCAAATGACCCCTTGCGGAGGTACCATCCCTATGGCTGCCTCGCTCAGGGCTCCCTGCACAAGTGCACAGGGGGCCGGGTGGTAAGGGTTGAAGCCGGTCCACGCTGCGCTTGCCGTGCCCTCTGGGTTCCTGGCATGAGACTGCCCCAGTGCATTGTCATCGACTTTGTTAGTTGTCATGGAGATGCCTTAAGTGGTAGGGCGGCCCAGTCCTCGCAAGTCCCCTGCTCTTGGGTCCCTGACCAGTCCTTACTCACATAGCAGCCAGTGCCCAGCCCAACTCTCAGCTCTGGGCTCGCCCCTACCCACCTTCCTTTGGGGACTTCTCTCTGTCCCCCCAACCATGCAATGGCTTCTGCCTTCCAGGCTCGCCCCTGGGAGGTGGGATCCACATCTGCCACCCCTGGCACACTCAGATCCTCTGAAGCCAGGATTATGTGTATTGGATGCAGAAGGCCCACAGGACAGAAATCAGTGCGACTTCAGGGAGAGAAGGAGGAGGGCTAGGCTGGGGTGGAGGCGGTCCCGCCTTGAGAAGCTGGGCCCTCTGGCCTTACCGCAAGCTTAGGTACTCAGAAGCTGAGTGGGCCTGGTCAGCACTGCCATGCTGGCTGTGAGTCACCAGCTGGTGAGGGGCAGCTGCAGCCCAGCAGGAAACCAAGCTTGACATGGAAGGGGTGGGCGGAGGTTGGTGAGGCCTTAAAGCCCTCCTGGCAGGCCTGGAGGAACTGGGAGTGACTGTCAACACCAGCTCTCCGGACTTGTCAGGAAGTCAGGAATGGGGCCAGGTTTGGGGGCTCTGCTCTTGCCGGGGACTCTCACTCTGGAGGTGAGATGGGAGGTAAGACTTCTGCGTAAGTCACCACCACAGAAGGGGTTCTTGACGAGGGACACAGGACAAGCGCACAGCATGTACCAGGGGAGCTACTGTCTGCTACAATCATTGCATAGGGCCATTTGTCACCATATATCAAAACCTCAAAAGGAGGTTTATACCAGCCACTCCACTTCTAGAAATTCATCCTCAGAAAATGAGAAAATAAGTGTCTGGTCATAGACAGTTTGATAGAGCCATACAATGGAATATTATCAGCCATTAAAAAGTAGTAGAATTAAAAATTCATTAGCATGGAAAGGTGCTCATGTTATATTGTTAAATGAAAAACAAATGAGAGAACCCCATTTTGTGTTTGAGAATGAGAGGAATGCATGGGCTTGGGGAAGGAGGGTGGTGTTAAGGCTCTGAAGCAGGTGGAGCTGTGTGTATCTTATCTTCACCTCTTACCTACTGCATGATGGGTAACAACCTACTGAGTCTCTTTTCTCTCCTGTAAGATGAGTACCCCAGAAGGACCTCTTCCACAGAGCTGTGCTGAGGATTGAACGAGGCAGAGGGTGTAAAGCCCCCAGTTGAGTTCCGCATGAGCCTGCAATGAACCGGAGCTTGGGTTGTTTCTATCATCCTTTTGTTACTATTTCTTACTCCCTGCCTGTTTGCTGGCACAACACCCCCTTGTGCTGTCCACTATGGAGTGATGACCTGGAGAGGTGGCGAGCACCCCTTTCCTGAGGCATGCAAGCAGAGGCTCTGAATGGCCGAGGCACTGAAGAACAGACAGGACTTGGATAGGAAATGGGCTGTGAAGTGGGTGTGGCCACCATGGGCACCAACATATGCAGGTCTATGAAGCAGCCTGTTGAGTCCCAGGAACCAGGTGGGTGCCCACTGTCCCCTTGCGGTCATCCAGTGCCCAGGACGGCATCTGCACACTGCGGACGTGCACCCAAGCTCCTGTTATGTCTGACATGAAGGGTGTCCTGTTGAACGAGGACAGCCCGTGTCACCAGAGAGGGAGGTTTATTTACACAAATAACTGCTCACAAAATAAACAGATTACAAGTGTGTGGATCGTGATGGAGGAGTGGAGGGCACCAGGGGAGGTGGGACAGAAAGGCCTCTCTGATGAAGGGTTTCTTTAGCTGAGGTCTGAATGATGCATGATGCTTGGTGGGCAAAATGGGGAAAGGGAATCAGCATGTGTGTAAGCCCGGATGTAGCATGGAGCTCGGCTAGTTTGAGGACTTGAAAGGTTCAGTGTGGCAGAGAAGGGCAAGAGGAGGAGGGGCAAAGGAGAGGCTGGCAGGGGCCTTAAATGCCATGTTTAGGGTCTGGGTCTGACTTTTTCTCTAGAACAGTGGGAGGCACAGAAGGGCCGAAGCAAGGGAGTGGCATGGTGGTCATATTTGTGTTTTGGAACAATCCAGCTGGCTGCCCAGTGAGGAGCCCACGGGAGGCTGGAGGCAGAGAGGCCAGTAAAGGGCTGGGCCGTCAACCAGGATGGCGGTCATGGGGCCTGGACTTGGGCGTGGCAGTGGAGTTGAACGCTGGAGGAGCAAAAAAGGGAGTTTAGCAGCCTGAGGCCAGGTGACAGATGGAACAGGCTGTGAGCTGCATCTCCTTCCACCACCCAACAGTTAATAAGGAGGGGAGGTCTGGGCAGGGTGCCAGGGTCCCTTCCGCACAACGGGCCATTCCAACTGGGTAAACAGCAGTGGACACCTGATATTCCTTAAAAACAAAATCCCGATTCATTCACATTCCCTGTTGTTTACCCCAGGTGTTTGTTTTTTTTTCTCCTGGGCTATTTCAGGTCTGACAGGTTTGTGAGGAGAGAAGAGCTAGGGCTCAGAGCCAGCAGGGAGGAAGAGAGACCAGTGGGGCAGGGAGGCACCCACTCCCACCTTACAAGACCAGGAAGGGTCCTGGGCTGGGCCCCTACTGTGTGTTCTGGAGCAAATCCCTTCCTGTCTTCAGGCCTCTGTCCAAGCTCTGGCTCTGACCTTCTGGACCCTCCCTTTCAAAATAAAGGATTATTATTCTTCACCTTTGGGTCCTTGTTTCTAAATGTGCTTTTGCGTGGGGTGGGGTGGGGCAGTTGTGCATGGAGGCAGCCTGGCAGAAGCCACTTCCTGAGAAAGGACTCATGAATCAGGGGTGGTAGGTAGCATTCTCTGCCCAGGAGGGGGCAGGCCCAGCAGGTGGGCAGGGGAAACTTCCCTCCCTGCTCCAGGACCATTTTTATCCTTTGTCCATATGCCTGATATCTACTACCAGGCTCCAGGGACTGGGCCAAGGAAAGGGTGTGGGAGGGCTGGTGGACAGAGATGGCACCCAGAGCCCTAGAAAAAGAACAGAGAACTCCCTCCCACTGTGGGGCTGCACTGAGAAATTCTTCCTATAGAAAGACCTCTTAAAAATCATTAAGAAAAAAGATAGGTATTCCAACAGAAAAGCAGGCAGAGGATATGGATTTTAAAAGCTCTACAAACAGCCAATACATGTATGAATTTACTCAAAACTGAAAACTGAACCACAAAACAGCCTCAAGTGTAAGGGCAGAGGTTCCCAACCTCTTAGGGTTGAGAAATTCCCCTGATGTCTGACTTCCTGGAATCCTTTCCTCTTCCTCATATACTACTGATGACTACCTTCATTTGTCCTTTAAAAAAATAAGTCATTCTGCCCCCACCCAGAGATGGTAACTAGTCTGATTTATTAACATAAAGCAGTGGAGAACTGAAAAAACTTCAAAAGACCTTTATAATCTTCCCAGAATAAAGTAAAGAATCCCATGTTCTGGATGCTCAAAGAGTGTCCCATCTGGCCACCCCCACCCATGGCAGGGACTCCTCTCTCCTCCGTGCAGGAATCTCAGAATAGCCACCTGGCCCCTGGGGCCTGTAAGGACTCATCTCCTTTGCCTTTGCTCACACTGACAGCTTTATCTGGCATGCCTTCTGCATGCCTACCTCTCCAGTGTTTAAATAAAAGATTGCCCCATGCATACAATAGAATATATTTTTTAAAAATCCTCCCGATTGGTGATTCTTCCAAAATGTAGTCGCGAGCACTGCATGAGAGGACCCAGAGATGACACTTGGTATGTGGTACATGGCTCCATAAAACATAGCTATTCCTAGATCTTCATGGACCAGGCTTATTCTTGCTAATCAGGTCTCAAAAAGTGTCACCTCCTCAGAGAGGCCTTCCTAGACCACCATCCTAGATGGCACCCTGCTCCTGTCACTTTATCCCCTCATCCTATTATTTTCATGTTGATCACTCTCTGAAGCTATCTTATTTATTTATTGTCTTTTTTCCTCCAGCATGAGACTCTAACCTCTGTAAGGGCAGGGAGCCTCACTTGTATACTGCTGTATTCCCAGCCCCTGTACTAGCGCCCGACATGCAGGAGCATCATGTATGTTTTTCACTTTAAAGATTCATCATTTTTCAAAAAAAATTCATTTTTCATTTCATCAACTTTATTGAATTAATGCACAATAAAATGAATTCATTTTAAGATGTATAGTTTGATGAATTTTGACAAATATGTCCTCCTGTGCAACCATCACCCTGGGCAAGGCATAGACCATTTCTATCCTCCCCAAAAGTTTCCACCTGATTTTTTTGCAGTCAGTTCCTCTCCACTCTGCCCCTACATAATACAACTTTTTAAGGAACTGGATGAATCTTGACTTGGGACTTGCCCCAAAGTCTGCGGGGAGATATTCACATGCATGTATAGCACCCTATACTTTACAATGTCTTTTCACTGTCATAGTCTCATTTATGTTTCACTTATGAGACCAAAGATGCTCAGAGGAGCTAAGTAGCATGTAACAGAGGATCTCCAAAGCCAAGAGGGAGGTACCCTGGTCTAGGGACCTGGCACACTTGGAAGTCTGTGGGTACTCCAGGCTGGCAAAAGGCTGCTTGTGGCCCCATCTCCATCCCAACTGGCCCAGGCCTCCAGCCCAGCTGAGATGCCCTTGGGTGTCCAATGCCAGCTAGTTCCAGCTATCCCCTCCCAGGGCAGAGCAGGCCTTTCTGGTCCCTATAGTTTGTGCCATGGAAAAAATGAAACCTGGCTAGCAGCATCACTTGCTTCTGGTTGTTCAAAGAGAACTAGACTGGGTGTCAGGAGACCTGGCCTCTGGCTGGGTTCTTCCTCTGCCTTGCTGTGTGACCTTAGCATGTCACTTTCCCTCTCTGGGTCTCCCTTCTCATCTGTGTAAAAGAAAACTAGTAATTCCTGCCAGCTTGACTTCAACTCCTCTGATGACCCTCTGCTCCATAAATACATCCTGCTTTTCCAAGGCTATGTCTCTGCCAGAGCTGTCCCCACTCCCTGGAATGCCATTCTCCAGTATCTGCTGTCAAAATTCAGGTTTTCCAACTTACAGTTCAGGTACTACTCCCTGAGAGATTTTCCCCCAAACAATATTCTGCTCCCTCCTTAAGCTTCCACATGTCTAGAGGGAAGGGACTGGGATGAATAGAACAGTGGGTCTGTTTATTGAGATGGCCGATCCTGTGCCAAGCACTGTGCCAGTCACTTTATCTCATTTAATCCACGCAACAAAGCATCATTATTCTCATTTGACAGAATAGGAAACTGTCACTTGTGCAGAGTCTTAGAGCAGATAGGACAGCTGGGCCACCCTCTCTTTTCACCCCCAGCATCTTGCAGAAAGGGCCCAGTAACCATGCGATTGTCACCTGTTTGCTGAATGATGGGGTAAGCTACTGAATTCATGAAAGAGTGCTCATGTCACATTGGTCAACTTCAAACACTTTCTGTGGTGTTGACAGGACAGGAGTACCAATGCTCAGTAAATGTTAGCTTTTATTATTATCTTCTATGTCACAGTTACAGTAAGAGCTGTCAGTTATAGGGTTACGGCACAGAGACGCTGTGAGTATTCAGCCACAGGGTAAACAAGCAGAAACTGGACCCCCCACGGGATGCAGCACAGGTGGTCTTAGCATCAACAGGCAAGGAAGGCCTCTGCCACCGCAGCGCATGATTCTGGATCCCAGTTGTTATTCTGATGGCCTCCTCTACCTCTACCTCTTGGGAGGTGCCTCAGGCAAGGACTGAAACGCATTGTTCCGATGCCTGTGGACCCACCCGTGCCCAGCCCCGCAGGCTTGCTACCCAAAATCCATGCAGGTCTGTGGGTTTTTAATCTGAGTCTTCTACAAACTGTAAAGTGCTATTATTTTTCCATTCCTGACTTGCCCTGTTCCACCTCCGGAGTTCAATACACCTTTGCTGAGCCTCAGGAATGTCCAGCCTGCACTGGGACTGGGGTGACTTTGGGCCTAAGCTCTCCCTGCCACCTCCACTTTCCCTGCACTATTGTGCAAGACAGGCGGGCACACCTTCTGGGGCAGGTCTGATCAAGGCCTGGGAACTTCCTGAGAGCTGGCGGCAGCGGCCGGGCTGAGGGCAGGGGAGCCCAGTGCAGGGAGCTGGGGGGCGGGAGAAGGGGGGCGCTAACGCTGAGTTCCCGTACCTTGGCCTAGGCGCCCTACCAGTTCCCCACGACCTCCTAGGCTTGAGGCAGCTCTTCCCGTGCAGGAGAGGGAGGGGGTGACACGCAGGCTGGAGCACCCTAGGGCACCCCCATTCTTTCAGATTTCCCCACCAGCCCCATTTCTTTCTGCGTTTCGGTCCGGTCCCGCGCACCTTTCCGTTTCTCCTCGGTCTCCCTTTCTGCGATCGTTTCTTTGTCTCCGTCTCGCGGGCGGTCCCCGCGCCCCCAGCCCCCAGCCGGCCCGCGGCCGGGAGGAGGGCTCGGCTTTTCCGGGGCAGGGCCGGGCCAGACCGCAGGGCGGCAGGCTGGGGCTCCGGGTGGAGGCGGCCCGCGGGACGGACGCGGCCGGAGCCGTAGCGCGAGCGCAGCGGAGGCCGCGGCAGGGCGGCGGGAGCAGGGCGGGCCGGGTCCATGGTGCCAGCGGCGTCCGCTTGAGCAGCGCGGGCAGCGGCGGGCGGCGGCCTGATCGCCCCGCGGCCCTTTTTCGCCATGGGGGACGTGCTGTCTACGCACCTGGACGACGCCCGGCGTCAGCACATCGCAGGTGAGTCCCTCGCGGAGAAGCGCGCGGGGTCGCGAGGAAGGCCCCCGGGCTATACCCCCACCCCGGGCCGCCCACCAAGGAGGGGCTGGGGTCTCGGGAGAGTCCCCCCTAAGCAGGGCGGGAGTGGCTGGGGACCAAGTCCTTCGTCCAGGCCAGTTCTCTGCACGTCCGGGGGCCCCTTCCCGCCCCCTTCCGAGCTCGCCCTTCCCCCGCCCGAGGGGACGCGAGCCGAGCCCCTTCTACACCGGAACTCCCTGGGAGCCGGACTCTTCGGATCCCCCAACACATTGCCCCCACCTCAGGTATGCCCACCCGGAACCGTTCCAGGCCCAGTCGGCCAGAGTGTCCTGACCTTCCTCCCTCACTGTCCCCGTTCTCAGCTGGCCCCGGCCCCCGCCCCAGCCCCAGTACACGTGGCCGATGCTTCCGCGATGGCCCATCAGCACTTGGGACTGAGCCTGGGGAATGGCTAAGGATAGATGGGGTGCCCTGGAAGGGGGGGCCAGAGCCCCTGTCCTTTGGCTCAGGTTTAGGCAGGGTACGCCTGCTGGCGGGCGTGTCCAGAGGGCCGGTCAAGGATGGAGCCCAGCCTCTTCAACGCCCTCCCCATCAGCCGACCCTGCTCCCACCCTGTCACTGCACAGTGACTGCTTCCCAGAAGGACAGCTGCCCCCTCTGCTTCCTAGGACGCAGCAAGGGTCCTGGGTTCCTCCTTTTAACCTTGGGGAGCTTGGGGTGCAATCTCAGGCTGCCTGGGCAACTTGGTGGTCCTGTCTCCTACACTGGGTGAGGCTACCTGGGTGGAGTTTCAGTTTGTTCCCCAGCCGTTAGATCTTGGGCAAATGTGTTACTGTCCTGGCACCTTGGTTTTTTCCTTTTTGAAATAGAGTGAATGATTTCTTTCTTATTAATGACTTGTTGAGAGACTTAAGTGACCTAATTCATGTAACTTGCTTAGCACCAGGCCTGACATAGAGGAGGCATCAGTGCATGGGGTGCTGGCCCATGTGGGGGGCTGGGGTAGCCTATGGAGAGAGGAGACCGTTCCTCTTGGCTGAGTTTGCCACCCCCTGTCCAGTGGGCCCAGAGCAATGTTCTATCTACACTTATCTGGATGTGTCCTGCAGCCCTGTAGAGTTTCAGCAGCTGTGTTCTGCTCACTTGTACTCCTTCAGAAGAGAGACTAGGTGTCCCTTAACTCCTTGTCCCCAGGGCCCCATCCTGCGGGGCACAAAGAGGGTGTTGGGGAGGGTTTGTGCAGTGACTGGTCTTGGGCCCACAGCCTGAGCCCCCTTTTTTGTTCCAGGCCTGAGGCCAGGACCACGGGTGACAGTGAGGCAGAAATGAGTCAGACCCTCTCGGCCTCAGACCAGTAGGGGGTTGAGTCCTGGAAAAGCCTTACAGGACAGTCCTGGACTCTGGGAGGAGGAAGGCCAGGGCGGAGTCTCCCTGTCCCTTCCTGTTGGTGGCAGCTCCTGGGGCCCTCTAACAGTCCATCCATTCACCACCTCCTGTTGGGGCCCCTCACCCAGCCTGGGTGGGGTGTGCTGACTGCAACTTCTTTGGTGGGTTTTTCCTTCCCCACACCCAGCTCTGGCTCTCACCCTCTTCCCACCTCCTGGGCTGAGAAGCACCAACACCCTCCTTCCCCTTAGCCGTTTCACCAGGGAGGAGACTGAGACCACAAAAGGTGAAGTGTCCTCCCTTGGACAGGGTTGGGTTTTGTTTTGTGGATGCCAGGGGTTGTGCCCACTCAGAGCCTGTTGGCCTCTTTTCTCAACCCTTGAGCACTATTAATAAGCCTCTTTAAATGCTTCAAATTCCTGGTCCAGGCTCACCTGAGGGCTCTTAATGTGTGTGTCAGGGAGGCTGGAAGTGGGGGAGTCTCCAGCCTCTCCCAAGCAAGCAAGTCACCTTGGAAATCTCTGTTGGAGGGGAATGAGGGCATGCCTTTGCCGCCTTCAGTGTCATGCGCCCTCCTCTTTCCAGCCCAAGGAGCAGTGAGCACTTTCATGCCAGACAATTAAAATTCCAGAACCCTCCCTACCTGGGACCGCCCCATGGAGACATCAGCCTTTGGAACACCCCTTCCCAAGTGCTCGGAGCTCTGAGGCCTGTTAGGGTAGTGTGGCTTGGCCAGTGGCTCCCACAGCCTTGTGCCCTCCCTGAGCAGGTGAGCAGGTGAATGCCAGCCTACAAGTCCTGGCAGAGGTCAGGCGTGCTCCTGCCCACAGTGCTGTTTTGCTGCCACGGCGCCTTTCATCCTGGGATTTCAAAGCCTCTGGCAAGCAGGGGCTTGTTCTCACACCAGCACCCCATGGGCCTGGTAGCAGGAAGATTCCCTCCTACTTTCCCAAGGGAGCTTGAATGGTGGAAGGAGCCCTGGCCTGGGAGCCCAGAGGCCTGGTAACCTCATGCAGCCACTTATTTACTCTTCCTGGGTTTCAGTTTTCTCAGCTGTGAACTGAAGTGGGTGTGCTGCCTGATGGATGAAGTCTCTTCTGGCTCTGAGGGCCTAAGGGTCCCAAAATTTCCCCCAAATCTCCTTCAGCCTTGGGCCAGATCAGGGACACAGTACTGACTCCACCTTAGCTGGCATGACCTTGGGCCAGCATCTTAATCTCCATTTTCTTATCTGTAAAGTGAGAATAATAGTGGTTTCCTGCTAGGCAGTTGAAAGGATTTAATGCGATAATGCAGGTAAGAAACTCAGCCCAGTGTTTGAGGCATAGTAAGCGCTCAGTAAAAAATTGTTATTATTATTGAGAATTGTCATTTACTGTCTCTTTATGGAATCTTTAGTTGGCTGGGAGTGGCCAGATGTTTGGAGTTTGAAGGGGGCAATATTGTAGCTGATTTAGGTCCTGTTTCTACAGGGTTTGTCCAGTCCCTGGGGCCAGGGCAGATGCTGGTTCACTGGATTCAAGGATCTACCAGGGTTTTTAGAAACCTTGATTACTGTGTTCCTTCCTCAGTGGCAAATGTGTGAGATGGATGTGGGCTACCTGGAGTGGGTCCAGAGGGCAGTGATGGGGGACCCATATGATTAGGAAGGCACAAGGATGCAGAGAGATGGGGGTTAACCCACACCTTCCCCCGTGGCCCTGAGGACAGGACTAGGATCAGAGAGCAGAAGCATCCGGGTGGCCTGTGTCGATTCTGTGTGAGGGGTTCCTTGCATATGCATATGTGGAAACCGGGAGGGAGTCAGCTCACTGTTGCTCAAGATGTGCAGGTGCAGGTCGGGTGGTGCACTGTTGGTAGGAGACCTGGCATTGCCTCAGGGTTGGAGGGGAGGCCCCTCTGCCTCCAGGACAGCCTTGAAGGACTCAGATGTTGCTCCAGAAATTCTGTTGCTCAAGATGGAATTGTGGGGACTAAGGACCCCCATCAACACACACACACACACACACACACACACACACACACACGCATGCACACAGACACACACTACCCTAAGGTCACCTGAGAGGGCTTGGAGGGAGCTTGCTTGTACTCTTGCCTTTGGCACGGCCCACCTTTCCCTTTGCTCATCCTTTCTGAAGTAGCAGCTTTATTTGAAACACAATTCACCTGTCAGACAATTTCCATACTAAAAAGTGTACAATTCAGTGGATTTTGGTATATTCAACCATGGCCACAATCAATTTTAGAACATTTTTATAACCCCTAACAGAAACCTTCTGCCCATTAGTAGTCATTGCCCATTTCCTTGAGTCCTTTCCAGCTCTAGGCAACCACTGTTAATGCCTTCTGATTGCAAAAGAGACACATGCGTAATTGAAGACTGTGAAGTAGAAGGGGACCTCTCTCCGTCTTCCTCTCTTTATCAAGCCCACTCCCCAGAAGAAATCACTCCTCTTCCGTGTGTCATAGTTTCCAAACGCACCTCTCTGTGTACATGTGCATGTAGCTCTCTTTAGAGAAAGAGGCCCAACCATGTTTCTGTGGTTTAACACTATCTTTTGAACGTCTTTCCACGTCAGAACACACGAGTGGGCTCGTTCTTTTGGTGGGTTTCCCTCCGTGCGTGGCGCAGTTTATTCTCCAATCCTCTGTTAACGGATGGGTGGGTTGTTCCCAGTGTTCTGCCAGTGTTCACAGTGTTGCCCAAACCTCTGCGTGTATCCCTGGCTGGGTTCCAGTATCAGAGAGGCTTCAAAATGGGCTCCTGGGTCACGGTTTGATGAATTGACACTTGGCTTCTGAAAGGGCTTATAAACATTCCACCCTCCCTCCTGTCAGTACCGAGGATTACCACCCTTTTTGACAATCATTTGTGGGAAAAAGGGTATCTCGTCTGTCTATTTACTAAACAAATAATGCCTTTTTCCAAATGTATTTAAAAACCTTTGTCTCCGCATTTGGGAAATGGCTGTAAGTCCCTGGAGTGAAGGGATGGAGGTGTCACTCCAGGTGTGTGGCTTCCTGGTTGCTGCCTGGGGCTTTGCAGAGAGAGGAGTCTGGCCGGAAACCGGTGGCCCCCTTGCCCCCATCCAAGGTCTGGGTCAACCCCTGGGGGTGAAGCGGCTGGGGGTTCTGCTCTGCTCTTGTATCCGTCTTACATCCAGCCCTCCCCCCACATCCAGCCTCCATCCCAAGCCTGAGCTCTGGCCTCGCCTGCTCAGCGCTGCTTCCCGCCTCACCCCCCAGCCTTCCCACACACACTGCCAGAGAGACCTTTCTGAACCCAGCTGGGCCATGGCCCCCTCCCTCCCTGCCGCTTGGGGAATGGAGTCCAGAGACCAGAGTAGGACTCACCACCATCCTGCGATCACCGCTTTGGTGGTATTTCCCCTCTGTGTTTATTGTTACAACTTCCCGGGACCATGACTCAATCTGAGTCCTGCTTCTTTCACTGAATGACTTAGAATGAACGTCCCTCCCAGGTTATGAGACCCTCTCGGGAAGCATTCCCAAAGGCTGCCCCTTCTTCTACCCGAGGTATCCACACAGACATTTTCTTTGCTTTTTCCTTAATACTGGACCCTGCCATGCTCCACGGTGACGGGACGGCTGGTTTCCAGGGACTGAGTTGAGAGACAGACAGAGACCAACTGTGTTTCCTTTCCCGTTCTGGTCAGCTTCCCCTGAGGACTGACCCATTCTCTTGCTACATTCCCCCAACCCAACGTGCTTCCACCAGTCTGGGCATTTCACGGGAGGCTCCTCCCTGGGAGCCTCTGATACCTGTGAGCATCTTTCCAGGGGCAATGGGCTCGAAGGGGCTTCCTGTGAGCTGGGGGCATGGGCTTATGACATTGGTCTCTGGGTGTGTGTGACCACATGTGTCCAGCTGCTTTCCCAGCCTGGGGCCTCTCCTGCCTGAGGATGGTGGTGACAGAGCAGGGCGGGGCCAAATCAAGCTCTGAATGATACCTGTAAGCTTCGCCATCATTTAACTGAGCACTTACTATGTGCCAGGCCTTCCTTTGCCTGTATTATATCACTGAACCCTTAAACCTCCCTAGCGTCTTACAGGTGGAGGTAGAGTGAGTCTGTGGCAGGCAGACTGGAGGATCCAAGGCCTTAGCTGTTGAAACCATGCTCCACTGTGACCAGAGAGTTCCCAGTGCCCAGATTGGGCAAGAAGACAACATGGAAAAGGCCCCAAAGCGAGGCAGAGGGTGGGGAGAGGGGGGCCGGGGAGGAGAGGAACTGAGTGGAAACAGAGGGGCATGTGTCAGAGGCCGCTGTAGGTTGCACAGATATATCCCTCAGTCATTACTCAGTCTGAGACTCGGCTCTGACCAGTCCTGTTCTCCTCGTCACCCCCTCCTCCTCCGCAGGCACGGTTCATGACTCACTTCACCCTGGGTCTCCTGCAGAAATTCCTGAGCTGCCTCCCACTCCCCCAGCTCCACCCCCATCCACTTCCCTGCCTGAGGAAGAGGTTTTCTGTAGACGTGCTGGGCAGAGTTATAAGGAAAGAGGAAGGGAGACACCTAGGTTTAAAGCCCCCCAGGGTGGAGCAGAGTTATGCCCATCTCCTGGTAGGATCTCAGGGCCCGAGTCACGCAAGTCTGCAATCTTCTGATCTCACAGATTTTAAAACCGGAAGAACAGGAAGTGCCCACCTCTCCAGGGTACCAGGTTCCACCCCCTGGGAACCGTCCAGGTTTGGAGATGTGATACTTCTGGCCCATAGACATAAAGGGACCTGCCTGGTGATGCAGTGGGTGGTGAGTAAGAAGAAGCAGGTTGTTGTGAGGCTTGGAGCAAGACTCTGCAGTCAGAATGCTTGGGTTTTGAGTCCCAGCTTTGCCACTAGATGGACTTGTGTTAGGAGCAAGTCAGGCACCCTCCCTGAGCCTCAGTGTCCTCTGTAAGAGGAGGATAGGACTGGCTTCTCAGGACATGAGTATCCAGAGGGACAGCCCCTGGCTCGTGCAGCGAGGGGACTGGCGGGTGGTGAGGACACAATTTGTGGTGGCTGTTATGATTGGCACCTCACCAAGGGAAACGTGTCCCTTCTGTCCTGTGGCCTCAGACACCCCAGCCCCCTGCCATGTGCTCTGGACACGTGGCATGCTCAGGTTGAGGAGCACCTGCCTCAGGCCCTGGACACCTGCCGTGCTCAGCAGGCACTGGAAGGGCAGTGAGACAGGGCCAGGTTACACAGCAGTCAGTCTCCCTGGCACCGGTCAGGGCGTGTAGGGTAAATGTGTGAAAAGACAGATGGGAACACGCCCCCTCTTGCCAGCCATGAGGCCAGAACTAGACTTTCGCATCTCAAGTCTGTCCTATGGCAATGGGTGGGGTTGTTGGGGAGATCTGGTGTGTGTTGTACTTGTGGGGTGGTGAGACCCCATGGGCTGTTTTATCAAGGCAGCCAGTGACCCTGCAGCCTCGGCTCCCGTTTCTCCGATGGCAGGAGACTCACTCGATTCCTAGGCAGCTTGCATGAGAACCTTCTTCCCTTTCCAGGGCAGAGTGGGAAGAGGGCTGGGCCTGGACTCTGAGGACCTGGTTTTGAGATCCTGTCGCAACTGCCCTGTCGTTTGGTAGGGGCCTTCCCTTCTCTTTCCTTATCTGTAAAGTGGGCATAACAGTAGCTCAGACCTGCTTGGCTGTTGTGAGGGATCAATGAGATGACGAGGGTGGAGTCTTTCCTCTTGAGCAAGTATGGCTCCTGTTATCATTAGCTCTTACTGCTGTGTGTAGTCCATGATAGGACAGTGGCCAAGGGAGTCCCTCCTTTCAGGGGGATCAGAAGGGCAGGGTGTGGGCCAGGGCACCAAGTGGAGTGTTCACATGCAGGGGCAGAGGCTCCAGTGGGTAACTGGGCACCCAGGAGAGGCAGAAGAAGAATGAATTGTGGTTTGCCAAGTGTGAACCCTGCTTACCCACCCACATGTCTGTGGCCAAGCCAACTGCAGCTGCTGTCCAGTCTCTTCACTCCCCATACTAAACAGAACTGTTTGTGTCCACCTGAATTTGTTAAGCACAGAATCTTCTAAAAGAGGAGTCCTTTGGGCAGGAAACTATAAATACTCTTGTGCTCTACCCACCTCCAATCCACTCCACTTGTCAGGAACCATGTATGGGTGCAGGCCAGGAGGTGAGAGCCTCAGGGCTGGTGCCAGGTGACCTTTGGCTTCTTTCTTCCTCTCTGGCCTTGCTTTGCTTACCTATGCAATGGGTCATTAGGATAATCTCTCATGTCCTTCTAGCTCTGACCTCTTGGGAGCCTGTGTACCTTGGGCTGCCTTGAAGGTACAGAGCAGTATGCACCAGATATTTATTGCATGATCCCACCTTGCTGTGGAAGCAAGAGCTCTCTCTGGAAGTGCTTCATGCCAGGCCTGAGCTGGGTGGTAGGGGTAAAGCAGTGACATGAGCCCACGGGACTCATGCCAGCCAAGAAGTTTCCAGCAAGCTGGATGTGATGCGGTTTGTGTCACAAGGACAGTGGATCTTTATGTTTTCCAAGTGCGTGTTGGTCTGACACACAGTGGTCCGCAGAACTTGAAGAGACAGCATGTTGGGCTTGACAGGGAGGCAGTTGGTTTCTGCCACAAAGGGTGCCATGACCTGGGCCAGTGACTGTCCCCTCCTTAGTTGTCAGTAAAATGGGAAGGTGATCCTTGCCTCTGGGGCATGTGAGGATTCTGGGAGGCAGTTGTTCCTGGCACATGGAAGGTGCTTGGTAAGTGGCAATTAAATTTTAGCTGAGTTCTGGGAGGAGCTGTGCCATCTTCCCTGGCCTGCCAGGGATTTCTGGGGTGATCTGGGCATCCATAGGGGGAGAGGGCTGACAAGGGCACTTCTGTTTCACTTCTTGGTTTTGCTTTTTTTGTTTGTTTTTGGAAGTGTTCCCTGGTGGGGGAGATGGGAGGAAGATAACAGAGCTTTAGCTTGGGTGAGTCTGGCCGGCCGTGGGGCTGCGGGAACTGGGTCTAGCGAGGAAGGTGTGCTCGGGGCCTGCCTGGGTCACGCACGGCTCCCACCTGCCTGAGTTTGGAGCCCGCATGATGGGCAGTGTGCTTTTCTTTTTCTGACCCAGATCCTTCTTCCTTGTAGCCAGGAAGGACCTTTGCTATCAGCTAATCAATCCCGTCCTCCATTTCGTTAACTCAGGGTCTCAGAGGCTGCAGACTTGGGACG